>JANKYF010000008.1:53765512-53782471 GCA_029829435.1 Erythroxylum hondense
ATGTTGATAAATTATAAAAATTGTTGCATTCCTTGTTATGAATGATGGCACATTGAATTATGTGAAATTGTGACATTTATGAGTGACTTTATGTTTAAATATGACATGACATGAAAAATTGAATTTTCGAAATGTGCCTTCGGGCAATCTGATTTTTCAAGTTGATATGTGTTATGTGGGTTTGATTAGGTCCCTTAAGTTTGAGTCAGTACACTGTCTCTATTTTTAAAGGCTTCGCCCGCCTGCCTGCTAGTGGCACTGGAGCTCTGATTTCGGACTCCCATAAGTTCACGGCTACACCGGACTGCTATGTGGGAAGGTGTAGTACGTTATGTTCACGGCTGCACATGACCACTATGGGGGAATGTGCAGTACGTTCCGTTTTGGACCGACGCAAACCGTTTGATATGTTATGTGTTTTTTGATTTTTTTTCAATATTTGTGATGCATTGATAACATGATGCATTCATGTTTTTGAAATTATGCATGATTTGGGAAAATTTTGAGAATTTTGAAGGAATGAGAAATTGAGTTTTGAATCGAGAAATTTTTGGAAATTGAGTATAAATGATTTGAAAATGTGGAAAGTTTTAAGAAATAAGTTTTTTTTAATGGCAATTGTTTTGAGAAATGATTTTTGCTTATTTTTCAATTTATAAACATATTATCCACGAGCTATTGCAGCTCACCTCCCTTTCATCCCCATCTCCAAGTATCGAGCAGGAGATCGGATGAAAGAAAGTCAAGACCTTTGTTCAATTTTGCTTAGCTTGTGTTTTATGTATTTGGAATTTTAGTTTAGGTTATGTATATGGCTTGGAAGGCCATTAAAGTATGTTGTGTATTCATTATGGGAATGTATATAAATTCTGGACATGCGTACTGAATTAATTTATGGATGGGATTTGTGTATGATTATGGATATGATTTATGATTTGTATATCGAATTGAGAAATTAATATGAATTGGATTTGGATAATGTGTGTTGGATTGAGTTTGGATTCCGGACAGGAAGTCCGAGGAGTTATGTGGTTTGATTGAGCTGGTATATATAGAAGTGAGTTTTAAAACCCTTTGCAGGTTTGGGTTTATGAAAATACAGTCGTTATGCTGCCAAAATTTTCATGGCAAAGAAAGAATAAAAATAAAATATAGGATTTTGTTAATAAGTTTGAATAATGATGATTTCAAGTAGTTTGAGATTAGTATGAGATTAAGGAAAAATTTTCAAAAAGGGAAATAAGATTTCTTTTGTATGAGTTTGATAAATGAATGAAAAAAAAATTATACCAGATTTCGGATATGTCTTAGTCTAGGTTTCCAACGCGACGCTTTTCTAAGATATCTATGTTCGGATGTCGGGTTAAGTTTTCGTTCCGCGCTTTTGATTCGATTTGCTTTTGATTCCGCTTTTGTATTCGCTTCGCTTTTGATTCGTTCGTCTTGTGTTTCCATTTCGATTCGCTTTCGTTTGTTTCCGCATTTTGTTCTTCGATTTGACGATCCGTTCGTTTGATTTAGTATTTCACTTTTCGTTCTCCGTTTCTATTTTTCCAGTTGGGATCCGGTTTCTAAGATCAGGTCCCAACATATAGTTTCTATATCAGGCTTCCCCATCACAAACCCGATATGTGTCTGATTTACATTTATTGGAATCCATTTTTCACCTAGGCTTCAGCCATTGACTTAGATTATTTATTAAGTTACTTTATTATCTTTATTTAGATCAAATTACGTAACTTAACTGATAAATTATTTAAAAATTGAAAAAAGTAATTAAATATTGTCTAACTTTACGAGAAATGTAAAATATATCCAATATAGAGTATTTTGAGGTAAATTTGAACGAGAAAACCAAGAAAAGTATTTGTAATAAGCATGTAAGTACATTGCATCAACTAACATCGTGCTTTAAGGCAATTTGCAGTGGTAGAAGTAAATCTTTTTATCTTTTTCTTGCTTTGCAATTTCGTTCTAAGAGAACAATGTCATGAGCTTTTTCACATGACATAAGATCCCAAACAAACAAGAACCTATCCCTGACTGAAATTTTGCATTTGGCTACTACAACCTAGGAACTAAATGATTCATATTCGTAATAGTCAACATCTAGAATTCTACTTCGGGAAACAATTCTTCCTTGAGTGAAGGAGCTATCCATTGTATTTGGATGTATGTGATGTCCCAAAGATCGTCACCTTCATTTGGCACCAAAATCTCCTCTTCCTTCATTTTCATGATCATCTTTTTCAATAAATATGGAACCACTTGCTGCAATTTGGTTTCACCATATTCACCCAGATCAGCTTTCATGCACGTGTCCATTCTTCTCAACACTCCAAGCCAAAATGTCCTAAACCCTGGACTAGCTGTTATCTGCTTTAGAAACTCCAAGTACACGTCTGTCATGAGCTCCATGGAAATTGTCAGAGTCCCTTCCATGCTTCTCATCTCCTTCTCAGCATTCTCACGTCTCGAGTACTCTAACATTTTTTCATGGAGATCATCAACCATGGCGAACACCACAAGATTAAAACAGCTGATGCAGTTGGCAGGGGGTAGGTCAAGTTCATCAACCAGGTTAAAGCTTTTGCAAAGTGACTGTATCGCATGGTTTCTTACCTCTTCTCGTCGAGCTAAGCTGGTTTTCCTGAATGCCTCACATAGTTTCACAAATAGATTGAAGGCAAAATTGGATGAACCAAAAAGTTTGGAGTTATCCTCTGAGGAGGAATTGCTGGCAATGCTTGCTGAACTAAAATTGCTTCCAGGGTCTGAGAATTCTTTGTACCATTGGATCAACAAGTGTACGGAATCTGACAGAAGGTCCAATATAACTAAATTCCTCTCAAGTGGACTATTCTTAAGTGCAACAAATCCAAATGCGCAATCCACACAATATGCATAATTTGTTCTTGAAATATGGGTTTTTTCTGACATCAGCGTGATCAGAGCCTCAACCCCCTGACTGTATGTTTCTGGATGTCTGCCACTAATGGATAATAAATGGAGGATTGATTTCCATCCAAGGTGAGTTTGCAAATTTGCAGGGAATTCGGTGAGGATCTTGCTCACTGAACTAGTTATGCTCTCGGCACATGTATCAAGAATTTCCTTATCAAGTTTCCACATTAAGTTAATGGACTTGAAAATCAGCTCCTCTGCTGCTCGATCTGCTCTGAATGTAGAAAGGAGTTCAATACATACCTTGAAAAGCCCGACAATGGCTTTCTCAGCAAATGGAATCGGGGAAAACAAAGGAAACTGAATAACCCCTAGCAAATAATCATGGAATGAAGGCCAAAAGTTCTGAAACCTGTGACTATTTACCAAGGTGATGGAAACTATCAGATCCCAGCAGAACCCAACTGTTTCCTCTTCATCAAGTGGTGTGCTGAATTTTTGGCCTTTCCCGCCAGCTGCAAATATCAAAGAACGTCCAATGTTTAGTAAACCATCATCTGGTATGTTGCTACTACTTCTGAACATGCTACCAATCCTACATTGTTTGATAATTTTCAGATTCTGTTCAAACTCATTCAACCCAAGTGCCACTGAATCTTCCATTGTATCTATTGATAGAAAATGTGAGAAACGACTTATTATGTTAGAACTCTGACGATTGCCAAATCTCGAGTCATGGGTCGGGAAAATCACACCCGATTCGTTTCTCATGTTTTCAGAGTTTTCAAATGGAGAATTACAATTGCTATCAAATTCAAGCACAGATTGGGGAAGGAGTTTAAGCCTTTTGAGTTTCAGCAAACAATCCACAACATACCGCCAACTACCTCTAATGGAATCTGTGAAACTGTTTCCTATGGTGAAAACTGCTAGAGTAGCCATTCGTGGCTTCAAATCATGGCTGAAGGTGAACAATGTTTCTTCTGAGGAGGCATATGGATTTAACAAAGTGGTGAATTTTGAGAATAACGCAATGAGTTCATCAAGAGTATCGTGTAAACCATATTGAGCTATCCTAGCTGCTGATATTAGTCCTTCTATGCACTCATGGAACACTTCATCTTCATCCGCATGCTCAAAGAAGGCGAAAAGAGCTGCCACTGATGGACCAGCAATGCGAGCAAACATATCTCGCCCTATTCGGCGGTCGAACTTACAGAGGATCAAGGGCTGAACAATTTTGGACCGATTAATCAGTTCCACCCATCTTCCTGGGTTCATCTCAACTGGACCTGATTGACCAGAAAGTGTGATTGGATTGGTTGCGATCGAGTGGAAAAGCTCAGAGAGATACTCTCTAGGGAGATCTTGCCCTGCATTGATTGCCCTATTGTTCCTGATAAATTCCTCCTCTGTCATCTTTTTCTTAACTTGAGGATTGTGCAGGTCCGTATTAAGCATAATAAAAGAGTAACAAAGGATTAAAACTGCATCTTTGCTTGCAAAGATGTCTGAAGATTGTTGTTCATGAAATTGCTCGGAGAAAGCTTCAAGGATCCTCTGGATTTTTTGGGACTCCCCTGGCAACCTGAAGGTTGAAAGATACGTACGGAGGGCAGTGTCAAGAATCATGCCTGTAAATTCAAACGTTTCTGTGAATTCCTTAAGAACTCGAATGTGAAACTCGTCAGGGTCACCAAGAAAATCACCAATCGTATTCTTGTCAAGCCCAGGTGTGTAGCGGAAGAAGATGGACAAGGCTTTTGGATCTGGAGGGTCAGAGACCAATTGACAATATTTCATATACTCCAAACCTTTCTTTTCGTCTGCATTAAAATGGTTCCCAGCAAGTACTAGCTTCCTTTTTTGCGCTTTCCTCATTCTCAGGCATTCTACCCAAGTCTCAAAGTCATCTTTCGGTTTGTCTTCCCAGAAAGGTCTATATTCAGTAATTTCAACAGGGTATGGTCCAGAAGGACTAGAGTCACCTTCCTTGTCAATGTTATCCGCAATGTTATGTATCAGGATCAACAACCCTTCAAAGGCTTGGACTTGTATAGCAGTCAAGGAACTTGCTCCAGGAAATGAGAGCTTGCATAGCAATTTCCCTATTTCCTCAAATATATTTCGGAAGGTGGGATCAGAATCATAGTTCACATACGCTTCTACTGGGAATGTCGGTTGTCTGCAAAAACTTATAATCCCTTCGACTGCAACTTCTTGGAGTTGAATTGAGGGCGCAGAAGTTGCAATTCTCAACAACACAAACCCAAAAAATGCTTCTAGCTGGAGACGAATAAACCTGCAACCACAGAGACATCCTGCTTTGTTTAGGATTTCTAAGATAATGAAAAATAAAACTAGAATATCATGCACTATAGAGTTATCGAATATCAAAATTCCAACCTACGAAGAAAGTGATAGGTATTCAGAACAGTACTGCAAATCATGGATAGCACAAGTGGACTTGAGCATGTCCCGTAGTGAATCAAATGGTGAAACAAATCATCTTGGATCATTCTTAAAAGCTTCGGATGCTCTCCGATGGAATCTCCACTCAACTCTATTGCAGAATTTATCAAAACCAAGGCAAAAAGCTGAACATTCTCATCAACCGTATGATAAGTATACCCTTCTGTCTCTACAACTTCCATCACGTTAAGCAACGAACAAAGGAAGTGAAAAATATCAACTGCACTACGAACACCATACCCGGAATCAAAATCACTACTCGTATCCACATCTTCAGTATCAGACTCTGATTCCTCGCCGGGTTTTACCTCGACATCTGGCAACCTCGAATATATAATCTGTATCAATTCTTGCATTGTGTATCTGGCATTTCGTTGAAGTAAATCCCCCCTACTTGCAGATTGTTGAACAACTTGGAAACAAGTATTGACAATAGTACAAACAGCATGATCTGCAAGCAAAACTGAAGCCTCGTGTTTCATGATACCTGTCAAAACCTGCAGAATTCTCATCATCACAGCGTCTTCAGACACTGAATCCGTTTTCTCCAGGCGACAACCGGTAATCCCAGTTACGACTGAATTGATAGCATCTCTAGCTCCAGGTGTTTTCACATCAAAGATTTTGTGATTGAGTACTTTAAGGATAGATGAGAGGGCAAGACTCGTGGCTGTAGCAGGAATATCATCACTTTGTATCACATCAAGGAACGGGCAGATATATATGGAAGGGTCTATGCTACGCCATTCTTGCTGAGGATTGAAAATGAGAGCACGTAGAGATTTCAAGCCTTGAATTGTAGGGGTGTCGTAGCTCTCTTCTTGAGAAAGAAAAGGGGCAGCGGAATCCGAGGTACGACGGAGTACGGCAACTATGGCGCTGACTTCGGTGTTCAACATGCAAGAGATGCCTAGTTCCTTTCTTCTCTTTTTATCTAGACCCGGAGACAACACGTTCTTGTCTTCCTCTCCTTCCATAATTTTGCTCCCCACAAAACGTAGAAGTTATAAGCATATGGAGTCTGTCTAATGGAGCCTTTGTTTATGCGGAAAGCTCGCATCGGTGATGAACATGTGCTGGCATTGGATTCAGACTTCTGGGAATGCAAAAATGTAATCTCAAAACAAAACCAAGAAATGTAGCCATAATTAATTGTTTTTGTTTAATTTGATTCCTTATTTTTGTCTTGGATTGATTGACATTTTGAAGATGTCAACTTGGCCGTAATTATATTGAAATAAAAATGCTTCATTCTATTAGCTATGAACAGGGAAAGTGATCTCACCAGAAGTGCATTGTACGAAGATAAAGCTGCCTTTTCTCATTTTCATACTATTGCTCCATACGGTAAACGTAATTTCAAGAGTTTCAGATCGTAATTCTTAAATCCTGCCGCAACCTGAGCTGTTTAGAGAAGAGAGTCTCCTTGTAACGAAGCTACAATATATATGTCAATTCACCTTGCAAGTTTATGCTGGCTTAGCACATTTTATACATTAGGAGATGGAAAGATACGGATGGTGTGGCAATGGCCCTTGATTAGGATTAGAGGCGGGGAACAATTTTCGGCTCACTCATCTCAATCTCTCTTTAATTTACTAGTGGCGGTTGTTGGACCACTACTGTGGCTATATTCTTACACCCTTTTTCATATTCATATACAAATACCTCGAAACTTGGTATGCCAAAGACTATAGTTTTGTCTTCCACCTATCCTTAAAAAGTTGTCCAAGCCAGAAATCAGAATTGACATCCAACTTTAGCCAGCTAATTTGTGTTTAAGATTTATGGACGAGATAGAGGTAGAGGATGATGCCAGGTACCCACCAAAACCTCACCCTCTGAATCGCTCCAGAAACTTCCCCTCATATCCTCATCCACTTGCCACCCACTACAACCACCGTGATTACGAAGACGACTCAGATGACCCAGATGACATCCCTGACGACACCAACAACCATGGGGTCTATCCTCGTATTTCTGAACAGAAGCAAGATTTTGAGAGGTACCCAAAACGCCAAAAGCTGAAAAGCTCGGCCTCAAATTATGAATTTGCCCCCAGAAGCGGTAGATTCTCTTCTCACGACGATGGGAATTTCGCGGCCGATTGGGGCGAGCACGACAAATTTGTGTTGCTTGAGGTGTGGGGAGAGAGGTTCTTGCAATTGGGTAGGAACAGCTTGAGATCCGAGGACTGGGCTGAGGTTGCAGAGAAAGTGTCGCAAGTATCGAAGACTCTTAGAACAGAAGTTCAGTGTAGACAAATGATGGATGGTTTGAGGAGAAAATATAGAAAGGAGAAGGGAAAAGGGTTTCACTGTAGCAAGTGGGCCTTTTTCAAGAAGATGGATATGCTAATGAAGCAAGAGCTTGGGGTAGGTGGTGGGGTTACTTTAGCTTGTGGACTAGATTCTGGGGAATTCGTGTTCATGGACACCAGGGTGTATTTGGAGCATGCAAATGGCAATGATGAGATGAGAGACAGTCCTTGCGAATCAGAGGAGGAAACTGGGGACAAGGATGTTGGGCAGAGGTTTGGTGCAAACGAAGGCGTAAAGGGGTTGAGAGTGTTGGCTGACTCTGTACAGAAGTTTGGAGAAATATATGAGAAGATAGAGAGCAGTAAGAGAGACCAGATGATGGAATTGGAGAGGATGAGGGTAGAATTTCAGAGGGATTTGGAGTTGCAGAAAAAGCAGATTTTGGAGCGGGCTCAGGCAGAGATTGCAAAAATAAGGGAAGGGGATGATGAAAATGATAATGATGAGGAGGAGAATATTGATGGGGAAGATGATTCAGGAGAGAATATCAGCGAATGACAAAGGTAGACTTTTGCTTGTTGCATTCTATAACCACAGTTCTCTGTTGGGTTTTGGATGGTTTGTTTACTTTTTTCTTTTATAATATCTTCATTCCTTGTCTGGATCAAGTATTGGTTGTTTGCTTGCCGTTATTTTGATGAATTAATGCAATCGACATATATGCCAAGCAGATTTCACAGTCATTTGTGTTTTCTTTAAAACTATAAATGAAATTAACAAATTTGGTAACTCCTGAAGTTTTGACAAGTTATACAAAGACCTATGTGCATTTTACTGCCTCTTCAAATGTAAGGCATTGTCAGTTTGATTTTTCATTGACTATCTTGCTTCCCCTTTTGTGCTAACTCTTTGGCTGGCTTTCTTAAAATGAAATCAGGAGTTATAACTTTGAGTTTTGATCTGAATTTAATTACAAGAAGCTGTGAATCATTACAACTTTAAAGTTAATTGCATCACTTGAAAGCTTAGTTAAGCTCTTGACATTGAGGTTTTGGTAGGCACCAGCCCATTTCGGGATATATTTGTCCTCTTGATCTCTTAGTTTGACTTGTTTGTATTAACATTTAACATATGCTTCTTTTCTCTGTTATTTGTAAATTCGTCTTTCTGTTGAACCCATCTATCATCATACGGATTCATTGTTGATGATACTACTAATATCTTCTGTTATAATTTTCAAGAAACTTGTGCAAACACAAAGACATCAGTATTGACACTTCCCACAAGCAGGAGTCCATGTACACTATAAAGAGTGTTGTCACTCTGAAGAAAACATTACTTAGTTCTAGTTAATGGTTGTATGTCCAGAATTAGTAAGTTATTTGAAACAAACTTTGAGACAGAACCCCTTCTAGAACTGCTTGTCATATACTTGGATGAGTTAGCATGATAAAGTGTTCTGAAATGAGCAAATTGGACATTAATGATATTGTTCCCTCTGGTTTGTATTAGAAACTATTCATATAATTAGATATTGTTGAACTAGTTACATTCCAGTTTCCACGGTCCACATATCGTTGCATGAAGCTAGGCCTTTTCTTTTTCTCCCTGATGCATTAGAATACTTGGTGTTTGTTGAGACTCGCCGGAGTTAGTGTTACAGCGATCATTATCATATTCAAAAACAAGGATTTGTACAACATTTCATTTGTTATGTGATATGAAATTTGCTTATTGCTATACTTAGCTGCTTTGTTTCTTTTATTCTTCAAAAATCAATAGCAGGTAGAAAGATAAAGGTAGTTAACAGCTGGATGTTTTCATTTTCTTGCTATTTAGACTTGACGAATGTCTTACATGATAAAATTGAAGGGTTTTATCTGTAGGCTACTCTTTGACAAATCAGACTTCAAATCATTGAATTCATTTAGGAGCATTTTTTACCATCTTGCATGTTTTGTACTTTTATCGGTTTTATTAATCAGTTGGCCCCTTTGTTTGGTTAAGAGATTAATTGTATTACCTTAGCTCGAAGTTATTTATTCACTCTTAAGATCTGCACACATCTCATATAGCTTGAATCCTTTTGTACTCTTTTCAGACAGATCCTTCTGGTTTGCATTTGAAGTTTTGATGATCATGATGACATCTTATCCTGATATGGAATGCAGTATGCTTAAATGCAATGGTATGTCACTATATGTGATTGGAGTTTTGATGGCTTCATCCTTGGCAGCCCTAGTCCCCAAACCGCTTCACCTCCCCCTTTCCTGATCTCTTTCCATTCGTAAACAAATGACAACTTTTAATTTGACCACAACAATTGTTTTTTCATCTGCTATATTTCTCGTTAGTTTCCGCATTAAACAGCTACTGTTAACCTCTGAATCTGTTGGTTTTTGGTTATTTCATGCATCCTACTATGTGAACTGGAAAAGGTTAAAAAGGGAACTCAATGCTCACTTCTTGCTTTAGACGAAGAACGATGCCTAACCTCATGTGGTTGGAACAAATGCCCAAAGCACAAGAAATTTGGTGGCTGATGACTGATTTCTCCCTTAACACTGTTCAAAATTTTTTTTTTTTTTTACATACTAGTAACTAATGCATGCTTTAAGTGCCTAGTAAGTAATATGGTAGCCCTTGTATCCCTAGAATAGCCTAGGAGCCTTGTGGCATGACAAAAGGAAACAATAAACTTAGGATGGCTTATTGTTTAGTAAGTAATAATGTTCTGTTTAGTGTGGTCAGAGAAGCTCCCTGTTATTCCAAGAATGTTGTCCGAAGAAGCTTGATCCAAACCAGGTGACTAACTATATTATGTCATCCTAGAAGCTGATTGTTATGCTTCTTCTTGTTATTTTTATTGTTGATGTTATTGTTGTTGTTGTGAATGGTAAGTACGTAAAGGACTGATGAAGAAGTGAGGGAGATGAGGAGAGGAAGATAAATCAATTTGATAGAAACAATGCAACTGAAATATCTGTCCAAGTCCAATGGTTTACTACAAACTATTTCCAAGTCAGGCTATTTTATTTTTTCCCGGTGATAGTAACTGGTGCTGCTGAAATTAGAATAAATTGTTCTAGCTCTCCACATTATTGGTCTCTGTGAATAGTTAAGCATTGCAGCTGATTTTATACCTGAGAATAGTTGGACCTACCTCGTATTTCGAGCACAATTGTTGACTATGCCTGAGAATACAAAGATAAGGAGTGGTTGTTTCGAATTTATTTCCTATAACATTTAAGATTACAAAACACGAGTTAAATGGTAGAAACTACTTGGATTGGAGAAAAACTTTCCGAGCTTATTTTTGCAGTATTGATAAAGATGACCACCACACAATGTGATTCGTGAATGATAATTGGGTGTGAAAATACAAGAATATTCTTGTAAATTCGTAATTCTGACATTGAGATAATTAGTGTCGTTAATGATGATGAATTCGTGAACCTTTTTGTACTCTAATAATGATGATCTATATTTTGTAAGGAATTAAACTTACGAAAATGGGAATTGAACTTTTTAAAAAATTGCTTTTATTGAGAGCTGAGTTTTTGAGCAATTGGTAAAGTTATTTTTTTGTGAACAAAATGTAACATGCTTGAGTTACGGAAATAGTTTTTTTGTAAAATATAAAGAGAATATTACATATAATTGATGTCCCTTCGTCGCTAAGTAAAGAGTCTTATGTGTTGAGGATATTGTCGTACTTTTATTCACTTCTAATAAATTTTAAACGATATCTCTCTCTCCAATGATATTTGTTTTGAGTTATATAAATAGATAAAAAGAGGAAAGAAGAAAGAGAATTAATCTCTTTTTGTATTAATTTGAGTTCTTAGACCAAAGCATTCGATATATTTGTACAAAAAATTAAGTTCAACTTATTTTGAAAGTCATCACTTAAAATTAGGCATCGCAATTGGCTGGTCCATGGGTTTAAGATTTAAATGTTTTCAATGGGTCAGGCGCAGGATTAGGCTGACTTGACATTCAATTCTTCTAAACAAAATGACATTATTTTGCTTAGAAGAGTTGGGCTTTGAACAGATTTGGGCTTGGGCAGCATAGATTCGGACTTAATTAAAAATTGTTATTTTACACTTTTAATTTTTAAGAAATTTACTTTAAAAATTTGACGGGGATTGGCCCATTGTCATTCTTACTTAAAATTAAGCTTCTTGAGATCGAAATTTATATAGATTTCTTTTATGCATGCATTTTAAGAAAAAAACATGTTTTTTAATTCAGAGATCAAAGAAATAAAGAGTCGTGTTTGCAATTACAAAATAAACTAAACATTAAAAAAATGGGCTTTAATTCCAATATAACTTTCTTCTTCTTTAGATGTCTAATTAAGATTAGATATTTTGATTGATTTAATTTGGAACTACTATTATAAATATATTTGATTGTTGTTACGAATATCAGCCATCCAAGAGCTAGATTTGATCTAATCTGAAGTTAATGGATCAAGTATAACAAAAATTGGGTTTCAAACCTGGATTAGGCCAGGGGCTAGCTCAAGGCCTAGCTTAACAATTCGAACAGCTTACTTTTGATTGCAAAGTAATGTCGTTTTAGTCTTAAAGTCACCAAAAATAATATTGTTTTGGGAAACTTACTCAAAATGATGTCATTTTGGATTACTAGATAAGACTCAAAATTGTACTTAGGTTGTACAATTCAAGCTTAACTAGACTTTAAATCAAGCTTGAATTACACCCTTAAGAGTCTTTTATCCTCGTAAAATCCCAAAATTTTCTAAGAGTCCAACACAGGTTTGTTAGGATTGTGCTCTTCACAACCATATAAAATCCTAATTTATGTAGAAATTACTACTAACATGAATCACTAACACAAACTCATGTTGCTCCCACATTATTTCACCACTCTTACCACTTCCCACATAATTCCAAGCTAGGGTATCGTGTTTACCCATATTGTGTTTGTAACTTGATGAATTGCATATCTAAGGGTTCAACTTGAGAACATGGCTCTTAAAGACATAAACACAAAATTATGTTGATGTCGTGTAGTGGAATAGGGCTCCATGTTTGGCCCGTGTTCTTTATGTGACATATTATCAAAGAGGCATAATGGTCAATTGATCTGTATAAGATAGCACATGGGTTCATGATTGGCCCGTATCTTGAACATAGATCCATATTCAACTCTTTTTCATCCAAATTTATATAAAACTCTTCTAACTTGGCTCTAACTTATCCAAATTCATTTCGTCTGGAAGCTAAAATAAGGCCTACAAGCAAAATACAAGTCTAATTGGTTTAAAATCTTATAAAAATTATCCAAACAACAAAATGCTCTTAGGATTACGCTTAAAACATAACTTAATTGGCACTTATCATTCATTTTGGGAACACAAATATGAAGGCCATGAACATGGGTTCATAAAGTTATGTTCCTTCATATGACAAGTTATAGAGGAAGCCAAATGGACTAATAGCCTACATAAGATGAAATTGGAACCATATTTTGTCCATGTTCTAAGTATGGGTTTATGTTCAACTCGTGTTCATCTAAAATTAGCATATTTTGTCCATGTTCTGAGTATAGGTTTCTGTTTCACTCTTGTTCATCTAAAATTAGTGTAAAATTTCTGCAACTTGGCTTTAACTTACATGAACTCATTCTTTCTTTATTGGAGAATTAAAATAAGGCCTATAAACAAAATATAAATCACATAGAGTACCAAATCATATAAAAATCATCCAAGCACAATTAAATACTCTCAAAATTATGCTAATAACAAAGTCTAGTTAGTACTTACCAAATTTTCCCACACTCTCTCTAATATCCATTAATTGTAAAGTTTATTAAATTGTTGGTATTTAGCTATTTGTATCAAGTTATAAATCAATCCAAATCAACTCTATAATATTTCAAACTTTAATTTAATCAAAAATATTCAACTTAATGCATTAATTAAACACACGTGAGAAAGATGCTTCAACTTTGAAACTTTTTTATATTCATTATTTAAAACAAAGAAAACAATGAATTTAAATTGACATGAGTATTTTGAGGTTTGTTTGAAAGTCACCAAACCCTTTGAGAATAAACACCCTGTCATAAATATTCTTAGTTATTCAATTAGGAAATTAAATGGCTACTAGCACCAATCTAGTAGAGTGAATTTATTTAATGTCTGTATTCACATGTCTTTTCTTCTTTTTATTTTTATTTTTATTAGGATACTGAAAATGATTGAAAAGAATTCACTTTTAACCCAATTGTATGTCCAAATTATACAAAAAGAAGTATCAGGATGTAAATCAAGTTTCTATTTTATAAATAACGAATCAAATTAAAATTAACTTAATCATCAATGTCCGTATCGATTTGCCTAAACAAATCAAATCGTAAGAACTTTTAAACCTATAATGAATTATCTTAATCAATGTTCTTTCAAGTTAATAATTTCCTAAAAGTATTCCCTTTTAAGGTAATTATAACAAAATTGATAAGCATAAGTAATAATTTCTTCCCCCACACTTAAGTTGTATATTGTCCCTAATGTACATGATTAGGTATGGAATTGGGCCAGGTCAAGCTCAGGCCTAAGCTCAGGCCTAATTAAGATTTGATAGCCTGAAGCCTAATTAGGCTTAGGCCCAGTCTGATTATTTATTTTTTAATTTAAATTTTGGAAAACAATGTTGTTATGTATTTTTCTTAAAAATTTTGAGCTTCAGATCAGGCTAGACTAGTTCAAGCAGCCTGGGCCTAAGCCTAATCTGAAATCTTGACTGAGCCTGAA
Organism: Erythroxylum hondense; assembly: GCA_029829435.1. Taxonomy (NCBI): domain Eukaryota; kingdom Viridiplantae; phylum Streptophyta; class Magnoliopsida; order Malpighiales; family Erythroxylaceae; genus Erythroxylum; species Erythroxylum hondense. Next base: position 53,779,937 of record JANKYF010000008.1, read on the forward strand.
CTTAATTGTTAAGCCTATATGTGATATATAGGAATAATGAAAAATTAGAAAATAAGAAGAAAGAAGGAAATTAGGATACTAGTACACCTTTGAAAATAAAAAGGAAATGTAGCTAGTGTTTGAGAAGTATGAAATGGTGGTGTGTATCATGATCCATCAATGAAAGAAAATCAAATCACACTTAAATCTATAACTTTAAACTTCTTTTAACTTAAAACACATGAAAAAAATCATATAAAAACATACTAAAAGTTAATGCTAATGATTCCTAAAACTACTAAATTAAAATAGAAACACATAAATCATTGCCTCCCAAAAAGTGCTTTTTTACAAGTCTTTAAACTAAACTCCTTACTCAAGCTCTTCACCATGGCAGCTCCTCAAATAAGTCTTGATTCTCTTATTCTTCAATCTCTATCTCTTCACCATTTCTCTTCCTACTTATAGGCTTATTATCTTTGAAATATGACACATGCTTTATTAGAATATAGTTGTCTATCTCCTCTTCTTCTCCTTACATAAAATAAGTCCAGATTTTATATGATTATTTACTGCATGATATGGGAAATTTAGTATCAGTCAAATCTATAGAAAAACATTTATCATCTTTTGTATCATATATGTGTGGATGTTTTATGATTTTAAATATCTTTAAATCTATTTCCTTATTCCCTACCCTTAAGATAAACTTTTGATGGAAGTTGTTTTGTAAGATGGTAGAGCATTCCCTCTTCTTATTAAAAAGGATATCCTTTAAAGTATTTTGCATACTTTAGCATCTGCCACAGAGCTTCAATGAAATATATGATAATATGTAATTATTTAAGAAGCTCTAGAAACTTACAAAATTTATGTTCTTTCTTATTTATCCTAAGTTTGCTTAGGTATGGAATTCTCGACTAGTACTCTTTGACCATTTCTTTCTTTAGATCCTCTTTCTCTTTCTCCTTCTCTTCATCCTTATTTTTCTTATATAGAAGTCTTCCCCTTCTCTTTTAAATTTTAGCTTCTTTCCACCCTTCAAAGTTATTACTTTAATTTACTCCCTTAGGTTTAACTTGATTTTGCCAGGTTAAGTACTAAGCTGCCTTTGAAGGTAAGCTTAGCAAGCTGTCCACTTTGAATTTCCAAGTTATGGATGGATGGTTTTTCATTTTAAAGAGACACTTTAGTGGTTTAAAAGTTGGTCTTAAATGTAGTATTAAATTTCTTCAGAGGCTCCCCAAGGCTTACATTCCTTTCTTGTTATTGCTGAAATCTAGGTGGAGTTTAATTGTTCCATGTAGAATTGGGATGGCTTCTCCATATATTAATTATTTATGATAATGTTTTTAATAAGCTCTTGCAATTCCTTCATATTTTTAAAATTTTTAATCCGACTTGGAGATGCGTCATTTAATTATGCTTAGTTAGATAGCTTAATTCACTTTAAAATGTTTGCATATACAATCCCAAATCAAGTCCAAAGTGCATACAATTTCTCAATAGCTTCTTCCATCTCTTCCATATCTCATATAATGTCTTAACTTATAATTGTTAAAAGGAGAAGATGTCATTCTTAAATCTCATTATTTATGATATGGGAAAATATCTAGCTAAAACTTTTTACCAAGTCCATTTGAAGTGGTGATCGATCTATTAGAAAAAGATTTAGCCATAATTTCTCTCTATTCCTCAATGTAAAAGTGAACAAATTTAATTGAATCACATTCTATGAAGCTTTATTAATCATAAAAGTGTTGTAATCTCCAAAAAAATTATAATATGTGCCTTTGGATCCTTATCTCATAGCCTATTAAATTATACAAATTATTGTACCATCTAAATTAAGTTAAACTTGATCTTGAAATTATTGTCCTCTACATTTGGCCTAATAATGCCAAAATATATCATAATTAGGTAGCATAATCCCCTATAGTGCGTTATCCCAAATGTCTTACAATTGTGTTTGGTTGAGTACCTAAATCCTAAAATTTAACAAAAAATCACAAGATCAAGAAAGAAAGTACTAAAAAAATAAAAATAATTACATTAATAAAAACAAAATGTTCCTAATATTCTAGTTTACAACAACAATGCCAAAAACCTTATTACGATAATGTGTATCATATCCAAAAAATGTGTTGAAGATCCTTATACAAGTACACTTATCATTCTTATAGTATAGCTTAGGTGAATACAAGTGTCGATTCTATGAGGATTACAAGTACTAGTACTAAATATTTTTTATTATCTAATCTAACAAACATATGATTGATTTTAAAAGAAAAGATTAACATAATTAAAAATAACTAATTTAGAATAACAAGATAGAGTAATGAGTCAGATTAAAGTAACCAATAGAAAAATAAGATCTATATAAAAATCTACCTAGAACATTTAAGTGCTTAAATTTATCTTGATTAAATGATTTATACTAGTACAAGTTTCAAAATTATAACTATATGCTTTCTTAAAGCATATAACCCTTATAATTAAGTTGATTAATTGAATTTTTTCTATTTAAAAATGTAAAAATACATTAATTCACTTTAT
>JANKYF010000008.1:54380299-54390882 GCA_029829435.1 Erythroxylum hondense
TAATTCACATTTCCTCATCTATAACACAAATTATATACACAACACTCATATACTTTCATTTTCATATTTCTAATTTTAGCTTCAAGGTTCGGGGTCCAACATTATAGGAGTATGATTGGATCATTGATGTATTTGAGTGCTTCAAGACCTGATATTGTGTGTGTTGTGAACATTATGGGTAGTTTCAATCAATTACCTTCAAGGCAACATGTTATTTATGCTAGAAGAATACTTAGATATGTTAAACATATGATTGATTATGGAATCTGGTATGGAAGAGGAGAAAAGGTGGAACTACATGTGTTTAGTGATGCTAGCTATGCTGGAAGCAATGAGAGCAAGAGTAGAAGTGGATATTGTTACAGCCTAGGTTTAGGTGTTTTTGCATAAAGTTCGAAGAAGCAAAGAAGTGTTGCACAATCTTCAGCTGAAGCTCAATATGTGGCAGTGAACATGGTTGGGAAGCAAGCTCAATGGTTGAAGAAAATCTTATTGGATGTTGATGAATTAAAGGAAAGTTGTGTGACAATATACTATGATGCAAGTGCAGCTATCTCAATGACTGAGAATCCAGCTGACCATATACGAACTAATCATATGAAGGTAAAGTATCATTATGTTCGGGAATTGATTGAAGAAAAGGAAATCAAAATGGCCTTTTGAAGATCTAGCTTTCAACTAGCACATCTATTCACCAAAGCATTACCGAAATGGAGGTTTGAATTCTTAAAAAAAATGATAGGTGTGCAGGTTCCACAAAGCAAAGAAGGAACTCTTGAGATAAATTGTTTTGTAAAACCTGCTGTGATGAAGCTTACTGAAGATCTTGCAATGGTAATCAAGCTGAAGAAGAAAAGAAGAGTGAAGATCAAGCTAAATCATCCAAGACTCCTCAGAAAACTTGAGTTGATGATATTTGGCATAATTCAAGGTTGCATGGTTCGAGGGAATGAAGATCAAGTCCAGATGAGTGAAATTCAATGGAAAAGGGAAGATGAGGGCAAGATCGAAGCAACGATGAAGAATTGAAAATGTGTAGAATGAAGGAAGTTCCAGTATTTTGCAAAAGTAGAAGAACAGAAGAGATGAAGAATTGCAGTGCAGGAAGATTGAAAAATCTGAAACAAATCGAGGAAGATTAATTAGCATGATCAAGAGTTATTAGAGATAAGCAAAACATGTGCAGCTGGTCCATCCATCAAGCATTTCATTCTCATGGCCTGACAATCGGATTTGCAAGTCAGGTTTTGTCTGTAGAAGAATCAAATGACTGTTGAAGATATGAGTTTCTGTTTGCTGCCAAAAGACAAATTGGTTACGTTTACGCCTTGCCAAATGAAGATATACATGTTCTAGACTAGCTTTAACCTTCAGTTCATGTTTTTACTTTACAGTTATTAGGAAAAGTTGTAACAGATGTCTAAGAGCATATATGAAGCTCAAGTTTACATTTTTCGAGTATGAGTGTATTGAAAAACTATAATATCTTAATACAATAGTTCAGATCACGTTTCAATTTTATTCATGTTATACTAGTTTTATTTTCCAGAAACAAATATCAAAGGTTGAGTAATAGTAGTGATTGAAGTTTTGTTTTGTTGTTGAAAAACCTGAAGTAAGTTTAGTGTTAGACTCGAGTGTGAAAAATTCCAAGCAATCCATAAGATTTCAGTTCAATAATTTCAATTTTCACTTCATCAATTTTTCAAGTTCAGTCCATTTTTCATATATTATCCGAGTAGTATTTAGCTTTGCAGAAGTTAAGCATTTTAAAGTAAAATAGCTGAAGCAATACATCAAAAACCAAAAGTTTGCAAATCTGTAGTAGGTTTTTCGAATTCTCATTGAGAGTGGAATTTTCACAAATACACCAATTTCTCACAAACACATCAACTTAGCTATTGAGTTTTATTTACATTTTTAGAGGAGCATTGTAGATAGCAGAATCAAACTATCAGCTTTCACACTCTCTTGGAAGCAGACGTGAACAGTAGAGCAAGTGCTTGAAGAAAGTCCTGAAACAGGACATTTGATTTCCAGGTGTTAGGAAAGGAGGTGTCGGTCATGCAGTGGAAACAAACCAGAATTAATAACCTTTCCTTGTGTGAACAATCACAACCAATCCAAAAGAAAAACAGTAGCCAACAAACTCACCAATGCAAGAAATTATGCAGCAAGAAATAAAGAACATAAGCAATTTTTTATGTGGAAAACCTCTCTCAGTGTGAGGAAGGAAAAAACCACTATCATCAATCAAGTTACAAAGAGTTTTTCACCTCTAGATATAACTAGAGTCACCACTCAACTCAAAATACAACAATAATCATCAACAAGATGAAAAAATTAAAGAGTTGAGAAAAATATCACCCTTAAAATCTCAGCAAATTCGACTAAAGATCAGGATACCTTGGAGACCTCCAATTCTAATCTCTACCGTTCAAAATGAAGAACAACGAGATAGGAACCTCTGGTTAAAATTTCAGGTCGATCCGACAAGAAATTACTATGCGATTGGAGGTTAGAAGATTACTGTGCAAAGTTGAAAAAGACGAAAAATTTTCTTCTCTCTCTTTTCCCTCTCTTCTCTTCTGGCTGAACACGCACACACTTCTCTTCTTTAGGTTTTAAAGCACCTTTTATATTTTAGGCTTTGGGCTCCACTTAAGAGTGACCCAAACCCAATAAATTTGTAAGTTTTTACTTTCCATGTTGAGAAGATTTCCCACTTAAAATAATGTGCCTTTTTTAATTTTATTTCAAAGTTTATGTGGTTTTTCTCTATTTGGATTTTCTCATAAGTTTACAAAAGGCGGAAGAGATTTTATTTCCCAGTGTTGCATGTCTACCTCCCATTAAGATGTTGGAAGCCTATCTCACGAGGATTCATTTCGCAAATGTCAATTTTGTGGAATCGTTTAGTGGCTCTAAATTTGTAGCTTCCACTGGATTTGTATGCATACTCTTTAGCAGTAATCTTTGAGTAGATTGGAAAGCGTTAAAACTCAGATGGGTTGAGTTGGGAAGTTGTCAATAAAGCTATCACCAATAGGATCAGAAGAGTTTCCATCTAGAGGTTCGATCTCTGTGATAGTAAAAGAGCTAGATTTATATATCTACTGCATGTGGGAGTTATATATGTTATATATAACTTTTTTTTAATAAAAAGAAAGAAAGAAGGAAATTCCATACCTGCAGTTGACCACCTAAATGTAATCCCCGCCATCCTCAGAGAATGATTAAGACATGTCATCAAAAGAACTTAATATTATCTAGATATTTGTTTTGCAGCTGGAATGTTTGTTTTGTTCGGAGAATGTTGTTCGTTAACGGTAGTTGTTGCTAATATAAATATGTGCTTTCGCAAAGCTATTTTTATTTACGCTCCATTCCACTTATATAAATACTGGACTGAAGCCCTGTTTTAGTTCAGTCCAATTCTGATTCTCCTCTTCCTTCTTCTATGTGTTAGACATCACTCTACAAGTTCTGCAGTTAATAATCTCACAACCTGTACGTCCTTTTTTTCAGTATTAGAAACCAAACAAAATCCTTCAGTTATTGTTTCTCCTTTAGCATAAATCAGAATTTATCTGTTATGTTTGAATTTGAAGTGGATAAGACTTTCTCTAAATCTATGTCTCCGCAAGTTTAGGAATCCACATAGAAGTCCCCGATTGCACATCTCTTTCTGGATAAGATGATCATACATGGTCATTCTCTCAGCAATCTCGAACTTCAGAAGATATATAGAGAGTTCATAAAATTGGGAAGTTCTCTATGGTCTTCTTCTGAATGAGTTCGCTAAGTTTTGAAAAGTAACCATATTTGTCACCGTTTACTTTTATCCTTTTTTCTTTCATTAGTTTTAGCAAATTTAATGTTCATGGACTCCTGGAAAGGAGTCCAAGATCATTTAAACAAGAATATGAGTGTAAGGTGCACAAGGGTGCCTGGTGCTCTCATAGTTGGTGCAGGACCATCAGGTCTAGCCACGGCTGCTTGCCTTAAAGAAAGAGGAGTTCCTAGCTTGCTTCTTGAAAGGACTCATTGTGTGGCTTCGTTGTGGCAGCTCAAAACATACGATCGTCTTCGTCTTCATCTCCCGAGACAATTCTGTCAACTTCCTCTCATGCCATTCCCAACAAATTTCCCGGCTTACCCAACAAAACAACAGTTCATAGCCTATTTGGAGGATTATAAGAAGCGTTTCAGTATCGAAACAGTTTTTAATTGCACAGTAGTGAGTGCAGAATTTGATCACCTTTGTGAGCTTTGGAGGGTTAAGACCAAAGGGCCGAAACAGGAGGAGGCTGAGTACGTAAGTCGATTTCTGATTGTGGCCACTGGCGAGAATGCTGAGGAGATTGTGCCACAAATCGAGGGGATGGACCAATTTCAAGGGCCTATCGTCCATACGAGCTCGTACAAGACGGGTGATTTGTTTGAAGAGAAGAGAGTTTTGGTCGTTGGTTGTGGGAATTCAGGCATGGAAGTTTGTCTAGATCTATGCAATCATAACGCTTTCCCTTCGCTCGTGGTTAGAGACTCGGTGAGCATGCCTAAACCTTCCCTCGGTTTGTGTACCAAACAAATCTTACCTAAAGTGGGATTTGGTTTGTTGGCTCCTACTCCGTTTTTGGAATCATTTTCTTTTAATTATCTTTCTCTAACTGAAGGAGTCGATTCCCCTTCAAACTTTTGAAGAACTAACTAACTTAGACCTGTTATAGAAATATAACTTCAAGAACGCTTCAACTTGTGCTATATTCTTTTGGCAGCTATATGTAGAAGGTTTAACCTTCCACAGTCAATATGTGCCTCACTTTTTGTGATTTTAAAAAAATGAAACTTGCTTGGAATGTGGTCTGTTACTGAAGTTACCTTAGAACTTACTTCATCTAGGTTCACCAGCGTCAAAATATATATATATATATACATATTAAACGAGGTTTTGCTTCAAATATATGCATGTATTGGCTCTAACTTTATTGGAAAATGTTTGCATGCGTAGCAGTTCTAAAGGTCACTAGCCATCTGAAGAATCCATATTCCCCGGGGCTTCCGTTTATAAATTAAAGTTTTCTATATTTACTATACTATGGACAAACGTAGAGATGCCAAAGTATGATGATAGCATTACAGTCACGTCCTGAAAGATGCAAAAATGCACAGGATGAGAGAGGCGTGAGGATTTGTTTAAACATCTCACCATCTTTACTGCCTTTTCTCCCTTTTAGCTTTTTAAGCAGGCCTCTTTTGCAGGTGCACGTCTTGCCTCAGAAGATGCTAGGTAGATCCACTTTTGGATTGTCCATGTGGCTCCTCAGATGGCTTCCTGTCCGCGTGGTCGATCAAATCTTACTGCTAGTTTCACGCTTCATGCTTGGCGACACCAGCCGCTTCGGCCTTCATCGTCCTAAGCTTGGCCCTATCGAACTCAAAAACGCCACTGGCAAAACACCTGTATTGGATATTGGGACTCTCGCCAAGATCAAAAGGGGCGACATCAAGGTTTGGATTTTTAATCCCTTGTTTAATCAGTATCAATTAAGCTGGCGTGTCCGTCACCACTTCACTTCACTGTTAACCCGAAAAAGAAAAACAAGAAGTTTGCTTTAACTTAAGACGATTGCATAGATTTAGATGCAGTGATCTTAAATTATCATAATAATGAACAATAATTGCCCTTATATACACGTGACAATCATATGAAACATAATGATCTCAGCCGCATTTATGTTTGCAGATAATACGATAGAATCTTGTTAATCAATCAAATCTGTATTCGATTGGACGTGTAACATATAAAGACTGTTCTTTTGATAAGTTAGAAATAATACGTTTTAGCCTGAATATAATTGTTTGACTTGTAGATATGCCCGGGAATAAAGAGACTGACACAACGTGCTGTAGAATTTGTGGACGGGACAACAGAGAAATATGACGCTATCATTCTAGCCACTGGCTACAAAAGCAATGTGCCGGGTTGGCTGAAGGTGACCTCTTTGATTTGAGTTTTGAACTTAGCCCGATAAGTTTAAGCATTTGAATAATATTGTCTAATCAGAAGACTCTTTTTTTCTTTTTTTGAAATGCTCAGGAGACCAGCATGTTCTGCCAAGATAATGGACTACCACGCCAGCCATTCCCAAATGGATGGAAAGGTGAAAATGGACTGTATGCAGTCGGCTTTACCAAGCGTGGCCTGCTTGGTGCGTCCATCGATGCAACAAGGATTGCTGAGGACGTCGAGCTTTGCTGGAAAGCTGATAGAGGCTGTAAGTTTCATGGCTTGTGCTCGCCCACCACCCCAACACTACTCACCAGTCCAAATCATTGCTTTTCCACCCCAAAATGGCGAGAAAACTTTCGATCAACTTCTTTTGATTGCGGACTTATTGCCAGCCTTGAAGTTACTCCGTGTGGAACTTTACTCATCCCTCGCCATAGCTATTAAAAAACAGCTAGGAAACTTATAGTATTGCTTGGTTTGGAAGTTGCGCAGTATATTGCTAGACTTTTAAGTGTGTATATGAAACTACTTTTATATCGTTCTAGGCCTTTAATCTTTTCTCTAACTAATTAGTTCACTAGTTAACCTCTTAAGCGAAGGGATGGAGTTGGCAGGCCAGGTTTTGATTTCATTTGCTTTGTATTTTAAGAAGTTCAATTAGTTAGAATTGTTTGTATTCCCATCGGATTGGAGATATGTATATAACAAAATAGTGTCGTTTCATGTCAATATGAGCTTATTTTATTCTTATTGCTCAATTAGTACAGACAGAAGCTACGTATGACAAGTTGTGTGCCACATTGCATAGTGAGTGCCATTGAATGCAGGAATAAAAGTTGCAGTCGTCCATTCCTGAATATGCCACTGATCCTCGTCAAGGGACCATCTTTTATACCTACTTTTTCAAAACAAAAGGAAAAAGTGATCAGAAAAAAAAAAGGAAAAGAGAAAAGGAAGATCTTTTGAATGATATAAAGGTCTCTTAGTGAGAAGAAAATGGGCCTCTAGTTCTTTGTCTTTTCAGTAAATCATATCTCCTTTAATTTACAAGCAGTATATATTTTGTAAACTATAGATTGACTGAATTCAAGGTAATGATTCTAACAAATTATTAACTTTTGTTAAGATCATTAATAAGTGTACCTTGATATTGTTCTCAAATCATCATATAGCTTAGTAGGATTGAGATTGCATTTGTAGAGTGAGAAACAATATCATGATTAAATTGCTAAGGCTGTTTACAAAGTTAGCATATTTTCATTATTATTATTATTATTATTATTGTATCTAAAAGGGAAAACTTTATATAAAAGTTGTTCATTTGTGACTATACGATCACTAATTCGATCACAAAAATAACCTCTTAATAAAATTTATAAAGGAAAGGTTGTGTACATTGATGACCTTCCCCTAACTTTTACAAAACGGGTAGCTTTATGCACGGGATGTGTTAAACAAATCTACCCTCTTATTAAATTATATTGTTTCTTTTTTTTCCTTGTCTTCTTATATTATATTGTTAATTTAATAATGATATGTCTCTTCTTTTATCTTATTAAATTATAATATCCATTATGAGCTTGTTTAAGTTAATATTCTTATATTATATTCTTGATCTAATGATGATGCATCTCTTGCTTTATCTCTTTAAAATATATTGTTGATATGAGTTCGTTTGAATTAATTGATCAAATTTTAATACATTAATTATTTTGAACTTTAGTGTCATATAAGATCTTTAAACACTTGATATTTGTATTAAAAAAGCTTTAAAGTTCTAAATCAATCTTTGATGTTCAACATATTTATTTAGAATGGGTCTAACAAAATTTTTGTATTCGATCAAATTCCAAGTCGGACCAACACTCACATTATTTATGCATCGATGATGTGGTACTTATCCTGTAATTGCCTAATAGCTTTGATTCTACATCTTTTAGCTTATTGGACCATCATTATGTTTCTTAACTCCGGACAATAGCTTATTGGACCATCATTTTGTTTCTTAAATCCGGACAATGGTAATCTTTTAATCATTTTATTAGCCCAGTTTAGGTATGATAATATTGTGAGATCATTGAAAGATGATTTAGGTAACGCTCATAATTGTTAACAAAGTTAAGATCAAGTTTCTAAACTACGAATTCTTCCAACGTGAAGAATTAGTAGTGATTTAAGATTGTAGTCCTGAGTGCCTCAATGTTTAGTTCAAAGAATTGGGAGTGGGGAAGCTTGCGACGGCTAGCTTTAATTTATCCTTACTTTTGAGTATGCTCGCTAGTCTTTGTTAAGTCGATATATCTACACACCGACGGAGAACATTAATAATTCTTAAACATACAGCCTGATAGTGATATGACGGGGACAAGATCTCCACACACTCATGAAAGTGAACGGTATAAGTCAGGTTAATACATTCTCAAATCTATTGTACTTGCCGGTAAAGGGGGGAAAAAAAAGCAACAAAGTACTAGAAAAATGTATAGCACATCTGACTTGGCCTAAAAAATATAAAATAAACTATTTTGCAAGTTTTCCATGGAGATATATGCTCCCCGTTAAGAAATATAATTGTGTAATGACTAATTTTTAGCAGATGCCATTGAATTGAACTACTGAGTCTCTTGAACTGCTCCATCTATAGATATGACTAGCATGTCATGTTAGAAATTTATGGATCGACATTGTAGACATACTTGTATCTATGATTTTTTGTTGTTTTTGTAAAAAAATTTATTCCCTCTTTTCTTTCCTTCTTTAATGTGTTCCTTCAATGATTCAGAATGACTCAGATTACATATGTAAGTTTTTGTTCCTAAAACTATATACTCATCTACCAACCATTATGTTGGTTCACCAATCATCATGATATTTCAGGTATGAAAGAGAGAAGAAAATGGTCTTTGACCCATTTGAGTTCTATCATTGAATACCTAATAATCATTATCTTGGGTGCTTTTCGTGGAACTCAAATCTATAAGTTTTATGGGACTTTAAACAGTCTAATATGCCATGCTAACATAAATCTTGAATTTCAAGATGATAAAAGACTTATTTGAACTTGGAATGAACTGGTTTTATCCAGGAATAACTATAGACAATTTATGCAGCATCATGCAATTTGCTTAAAATTTTGTAACTGTTCAGTCGAACAATGACATATTATAGAGTAATTGTGCCCTTGATCATGAGGGAAAAAGGATAATAACTAGACATAATTAGCAACATTCATATTAACTTGAGCAACAGAATGACCTAGAAAGTTGAAAATCAAGGATTCAACTAAGTTATGAGTTAAAATAACTGAATTATAGTTATATTCTTCTTTTGTAGGAACTCAAGTTTGACCTTTTTTAAAAACTTATCTTTCTTTTAACAATTTAATTTCATAAAATTTAGAAAATATTTCTCAAAATATCATTAAAACAGTTATAGTTATTGTTTTAAAAATCGGACCGAAAGCTAAGCTCATAAGACAATAAATATAAAGTTGAAAAGATTCAACAGAAATTGCTCATTTATACGAGAATTTCGATGTCTTAGAGAAATTATCATAGAAGGTCCTCTCAGATTTCATAAATTTTATATTTTTGTAAAAGAGGACGCTTATTGAAACCATTTGTCTTTTTTCCACTATGCTTTAAACGTAACGATCTTTTGAACTTTTCAATAGAAAACACAAAAATGAAGGTCGGGGTTAGTTACTATTTTAATGGCATGTCGTTGGTAGGTTATATTCCAAATGAATTCGGTAGAAATCACCATCGGTACTAATGTGAGAGAATTATGGAGAGTGAGAGGAAGGAAAGAAAATCAAACATCAATCAAAACTCTGATTATAGGACCACTAAAAGCGTGGTCTACTAATAATTTCTTGGTCCATCCCTCCATTCTTAATTCCATCCGTCTGCTGCCGACTACTTCTATGCATCTTTTTCTTGGAATTAACAAAATTTGGTAATTGGTCATGTGATAAGTCTAGAAAAAGACTTAACCTCCCAATCAGATTATGCAATCATTTGTCTTTATTAATTATTGTCTCAATCATCTTCTTTCTTCTCTCAAGGTCCAACTAGCATTGTCTGGTCAGCCTCTCTCACTATCTATTCCTCCTTTTCCTGTCTACGTGTATTTAGTCCTTATCTCTTCCATTATAATCAAACTGAAAAAAAAGCTGGAATGTTTATATATCTATTCTTAAATCGAGTTTAAATAAATTACATATTTACTTGACTGTTTGTTTCCTCAACGTGAAAGTCGTGCTTCTGGCTTAGGGAAAAAGAAACACTCAACAGAATATCTTTTAGGATTTTATGAAGAAAAGATGCTTCACCAATTAGTTGGTAGGGGGATTTGTTCTCCTGTCAGTTTGATGGATAAGTTTACCGAGGAAAAACATCTCCTATCTTTTACCAAAATGAAAATAACATCGGGTGTGGTTAGGTACGGTATCTTATACGCTGAACTGCAATCACGCAAATTGGTATTGTCTGCTTTGGTCGGGGTTCGATCCCCTGACCTCAATAAAACCGTGAGGTCAGGGGATCAAACCCCGGCCAAAGCGGATAAT
>JANKYF010000008.1:54391153-54403788 GCA_029829435.1 Erythroxylum hondense
TATTGTCTGCTTTGGTCGGGGTTCGATCCACTGGCCTCAATAAAACCGTGAGGTCAGGAGATCAAACCCCGGCCAAAGCGGATAATACTACTTTACTTGGTTATGATTTAGCGTACAAGATACCACCTAACAAACCAATATCTAAGTACATAGTACGACATATGTTGGAATTTGACATTACGTAGTAGTTTATGTATGCCAAGTAACAATCTGCGCACAGAGATGTCGAACTGAAATAGTACGACGTACGTTGGAATTAGACATTATGTAGTAGTTTATGTACGCCAAGTAACAATCTGCGCATACAGATATCGAACCGAAATAGTACGACGTAACAGTGTGTTGGAATTTACAACAATAGCAATATGATGATAATTGAAGGATAGGTGGCTATATATTAGTAGATGATAAATCGTTACACTAATGGGAACTCTAATATGGATGTTTCTTTATCTTGATTTTCTCTTTGATTATTATGCAAGTGTTTTTATCAATAATATAAAGTAACGAGTATTTAGTTTGGTTTTAACTAAATTAACCAAACTGCTAAGTTGTTATTTGTTAGATAATAATAGGAAGACCATACTCCGTGGGCTCAAATATTATGGTTATATAAAATTTTACTATTAAGTTTTTAACATCATTATTGGGAAATAGGTGCAATATCAAAGAGATTTGAGAATTATTAATATAATATTTTATATTTTATTACATCATTTTATTTTATTGTTGATTCCTTATTTATTGTGCTTTTGCAGATTTAATTGTAAATGTGTTACTTTAATGTATGACAAGAAGATTAGCTTATAGATGATGATATGGATATTGAGAAAATAGTTCTACAAACACTTTGAGAGTGGAAGAAGACTTCTACCCAAGAAAATCAACACCAAAGTAAGATGGAGGGTGACCCTAAAATTATGCTACTATATGTAAAGCCATCATTGATAGGGACACAGTCAAGCATATAAAGACTAGTAATTACATTACAAAATTTGGAGAATTAACCCACATCATACATATGTTACATTATTTTATAGAATTCGATAGGTTGCTAAATGAAAATCTTAAAGCATATATTGCTAATTTCTCAAAAATATGTAACACATTCAAGGTTAGTGAAGCATTTCATGATACCATTATATTGATATTTCTTTCATTATGACTTTGGGTTAAGGCCAAGTAGTGGTTGAAGTCATACTAGTTAGTTTAATAACCATGTGGGATAACTTATTAGAGAAATTTTTGGCCAAGTACTTTTCTTAGTGAAGAATACTAAATAAAGTAATCATATCATTTACCTCCAACAATTTGAAAATGAAATATATAGAAGTCATAACATAGGTAAAAGGACTTATTAAGGATGTTTCCACACCATAGAATCATACAGTGGATGTAAGTTTATACTTTTTAAAATGGTTTAAATTACACAATTAAACAAATGAAAAATGCAACATTCGGAGGAACTTTGAACAATAAAAACTCTTGAAACTTAGAATTGATTGACGAGATGGTCATGAAAAATTATCAATGGAAATCAAGTCAGACTACGACACTAAGGATTGTAGGTACAGTTACACAAAAAATTGATATCTTAAATGGAGTCATAAGACTAGCTCAAGCATTATGTTATGAGATAGGTGGAGGAGTCATATTAGTAATGCATGTCAAGTGGATAGTCTATTTGCCAATTTATTTAAGCATGTAGACTATATTGAGAATTATGTAAGATAATAAGACAATCCATATATTAACTTAAACAATCTGGGATGATGAAATCATCCACATTTTAGTTGGATCAAGCAAGAAGGAGGGGTGCTACGAAGGCAAAGTAATCCCTTAAGATTTCAGTTAAAACCCCTACAATAACAAGAAGGTAAACTAACTTAAGATGTAGTACTTGAGAAGTTAGCTCGTCTATTTTTGAGTAGATTGAAGGATTAAAGACAAACATGGATCTATAAGAATAATCAAACATAAATTTAAGATTCCATATTAGATATTGTTAGCTCAAGGTTTATTATTAATGATTTAGATGATAACTCCATAATATTTCAAAATTCAAATTGGATTTACTTGTATAGGTAACAATATAATTATTAAAAGGAAATGATATCATAGGATAAATGTTTCTTTTCTTACAGGAACCTTCTTAATGAACTTACTTTATTAGAAAAGATTCCACAATATCCAGAAGAATCTACCAATCACATTATTAGAACAATTAGCTCCGATATTCTTGTCAACACTTTTCTATTAATGTCTGAATATTGGAAGATTCTAGCAGAGATGATATCGAAGATTCATTAGATACAAATTCAGTTCATAATTAAAAAGAAGCAATAACTAGTTGAAGAAAACGTCTAAGGAACAGCCATTGCATTTACGAAAAACACATAAATTTGCGAAATACTTGAACAGCATCAATATTCTTGAAAGTCATATCTATATCTTAGAAGTTAAAATCACTCTTTTGGGAGAGATTGTTAATTTGGTATCAAAGCTAGGTTTCACATTTATTTGGTATTATAGCACGTTAAATCCTTTGGTATCAGAGCGAGGTTTCACATTTATTGTGTGTTATAGTACATGATAGATCATGACAAACAATTTCAAAAGCCTTAAAGGACAATTCGTCTCAAAGCCTCCTAACTTTAATGCAAACAACTATTCTTATTGGAAAGAGAGAATGAGCATTTATCTTCAATTTGTAGATATTGAAAGAGTTACATCTCCTACTACTGATAATGTAAAAGTGTGGACTGATGTTGATGGAAGAAATGCACAGCTGAATGTCAAAGCAAGACATTATCTGATTTGTGCACTATCTCTATAAGAGTATGAAAATATATCCTACTGTTTTACAATAAAGGAAATATGGGACAAACCCAAGTTACTTTTAAAAGAACGAATGAGGTAAAGAAACATAGAATAAGTCTTTTAGTGCATCAATACAAAACTATTTGCATGAAATAGGGGGAAACTATAGACGAATTCTTTGGACTTTTGAACAAAGTCATCACAACCTTAAAGAAATTGGGAAAGGTATATCCCAATGATGAGTTATATGTATAATACAATCTAAGTTAGATGAGACCTTAGTCAAACCCCTCACTTAGAATATTAAAACTAATGCCTTCCTTTAATATGGCGAGAACTAGAGTCACTTTAAAGTTATGGTTGTTGGCCAAACCTAAGCTTGTTTTACATGGATATGTTCGAACTAAGAAAATAGGATTTTTAGATTAATGGGTCGGTTTTAACTAGAAGTGTTGGTTTGTTGGGCAAACCCAAGATCAACGTAGACAGAGGTGAAGTTGGGCAGTATACATTAGATGTTCACATGTCAAGAGTTGATAGCCCAATGAGTGTACACATATCAATAGTTGATAGCACTAGATTCGATAGTTGCATTAGAGATGCAATTAGTATGATCGATACCTATCGGTTGAACTAAGGTGGCTTATTAGGCAAACCCAAGGTCATTCTTAAGGATATTGGATATTGACCCACTAAGAAAATTTCTCTATGAGTTCTCTCGAACTTTTATTGAGGGTTATGAATTTGTAAAAAATAGTGGGAGTCATAATTTGTGTTATTAAAGTCCATATAGACATGCATTTAAGTACATTCTAATTTTTCCCTCTTTAATGAAAGGTTTCTATTACTTGAGTCAACACCATGAGTACTTGTGTTAATTTAAGATCATTGATGGAAGCTAACAAGTTGACTAGACCAAACTTCCTTGACTGGCATAGGAACTTGAGAATAGTTCTCAAGTACGAGAAGCTTGGTTATTTATTGGGAGAACCACTTCCTGATCCCCCTATTGCTGATGCTTCTGATGATGATAAAAGGGTGTATAAGAAGCATCTCGATGATAGCGAGATGGCTAGTTGTATTATGCTAGCTACTATGTCACTGGAGTTGTAAAAACAACATGAGGCTATGGATGCTCATACTATAATCTATCATCTTAGGGAGTTAATTGATGAGCAAGCAAGGTCTGAAAGGTTTAAGACTTTGTGATTGCTCTTCTATTTCAGGATGGTTGAGGGGACATCTCCGGTTGAGGGGACATCTCCAGTGCAGCACGCATAGAAAATGAATGGTTACATCAAGCAGTTGGCCTCGTTGGGTTTCTTTTCGATTCTGATGGGTTTAACTGATAGTTACTCACAATTTATACTTAACTGTCGAATGAAAAAATATATCCAACACAATTCTCAAGCTGGTTAATATACTCAAGAAAGTTGAGCCATCTTTCCATAAGGGCAAGGTTATGATGTTAATGAACTCTTCTAGTTCAAAGAAAAAGATCCAAAAGAAGAAGAAGTCTGTAGGGCCTAAGGGAGGTGTCAAGAAAGCAAAGAAGACTGCCTCGAAGTGAACTTACTTCCACTGTGGCAAGGATGGCCACTGGAAGAGAAACTGCAAGGCTTATATGGAGTCCTTAAAGTAGAAGAAGGCATCTGATGCCCCATCTACTTAAGGTATCTTTGTTATTGATATTCATACTATTTCTAATCCTAAGATATGGTTATTAGATACCAGTTGTGGCTCACACATTTGTACTGACATGCAGAGTCTTAGGAATAGTAGACAACTCAACAAGGGAGAGTCAGACCTACGAGTGGGCAATAGAGCAAGAGTTGTTGCGTTAGCTGTAGGCACATATGTATTGACGATCCCTAAGGGGCTTGTATTAGAATTGGTCTAGTTTTAATAAAGCAAGATTCCATTTAAATTTTAGTAACATTGGTTGTTCAATTTATTTGAATAGAATGTTATATACTTTAGGTACATTGTGCAATGGTTATTTACATATTGGATATGTCTAATCCGGTTCTAAATATCAATAATAACAAAAGAATAAAATGAGACAATATGAAATTGTCTTACTTATGGCATTGTTGCCTTAGCCATATAAGTGAGAGATGCGTGACTAAACTACAAAAGTGTAGTAGTTTAGGGTCATTTGATTATGAATCATATGGAACATGCAAATCTTGCTTATTAGGCAAGATGACTAAGTTACCCTTTAAGGGAAAGGGTGAACGAGCTAGTGGAACTTTAGACCTAATACATACTGATATATGTGGTCCGATGTCCATAGATGCCAAAGTTGATTTCGTATATTTCATTACCTTTATTGATGATCATTCTCGATATAGGTAAGTGTATCTTACGAGATACAAGTCTGAAGCCTTTGAAAGGTTCAAAGAATTCAGAAATGAAGTTGAGAAACAACATGGGAGAAGTATTAACTCACTTCGATCAGATTGATGTGGTGAATACTTAAGCCAAGAGTTTTTGGATTATCTCAAGGATAATGGAATATTATCCCTGTTGATTCCACCTTACACACCACAACACAATGGTGTGGCTGAGAGGAGAAACTGAATCTTGTAAGACATGGTGAGGTATATGATGGGTTTAGTATATTTACCAAAATCTTTTTGAGGGTATGCACTCGAAACTTCTGTTTATGTATTAAACAGAGTCCCATCCAAGTCAATTGATGTTGCTCCATATGAGATATGGACTAACAAGAAACCCTATCTTTCTCATATGAAAGTTTGGGGTTTTCGTGCTTATGTAAAGCGGATTCAATTAGAAAAGCTTGAAGTTAAATATGGCAAGTGTCTATTTGTAGGATATCCTAAGGAAACTATAGGATATCAATTCTACCATGTTTTGGAACAAATGTTTGTTTCAAAATATGTTGTCTTTTTAAAGAAAGAGTTTCATCTAAGAGAAGACAACGGGAGAAAATTTGAACTTGTGGAAGTTTAAGATGCTCAAATAGATACAAATCAACTGCCTGGACCCGAGTCTATTGTTCATAAAGATGAAACAATAGTTCAATCTTTTGACATATAAGAAGTTTATAGGTTAGGTAGGATACGTCATGTTCTCGAGAGATACAAATTTCTCATAAGTGAACTTAACAATGTATTACTCATAGAAGATGATAAGCCTACTACATATGAAGAGGTTCTGAAGAGTTCATAATATGAAAAATGGCTTCAAGCTATAAAATTCAAAATGGATTCCATGTATGAAAACTAAGTATGGACTTTGGTTGGCCCACCTAAAGGGATAAAGCCTAAGGGTGCAAATAGGTTTTCAAGAAGAAAACTGACATGAAGGGTAATGTAGTTACCCATAAAGCTAGGCTTATAGCTAAAGGTTATCATCAAAGGCAAGGTATTGACTATGATGAAACATTTAGCCCAGTAGCTATGTTTAAATCCATTAGGATACTCCTAGTTGTTATAGCTCATTATGATTATAAGATATGGCAAATGGATATGAAGATGAGTTTCCTTAATGAAAACCTAACTGAGGATGTGTATATGACACAACCTGATGATTTCATGTCTATGAATGGAGAAAAGGTATGCAAGCTTTGGAAATCCATTTATGGATTGAAGCAAGCATAAAGGAGTTGGAATATCCAATTTGATGAGACAATCAAAGAGTTTGGTTTCTCACAAAATTTGGATGAGTTATATGTGTATAAGAAGGTTAGTGAGAGTGCAATCATGTTCCTTATATTATATGTAGATGACATATTGCTAATAAGAAACGATATCTCTACTTTGCAATCAGTCAAAATTTGGTTACCTAAGAACTTCTCTATGAAAGATCTTAAAGAAGCAACTTATATTTTGGGGATAAGGATCTATAGAGATAGATCTAAGAGGTTGCTTGGTCTTTCCTAGTATACATGCATAGACAAGATGTTAAAGAGGTTTAGCATAGAGCAGTCCAAGAGAGGTTATCTTCCTATGGTATATGGGATTACACTCTCTAAATCTATGTGTCCAAGAAACAAGATGAGAGGAATCACATGAGTTTGATTCCTTATGCTTTGGCTATAGGATCAATTATAGACGTTATATTATATACTAGACTTGATATATTGTATGCTCTAAGTGTTATGAGTAGATACCAGTCAGACCCTGGAAAGGTTCATTATATGGCTGTGAAGAATATCCCTAAGTAGTTGAGAAGAACTAAGGATCTATTCTTGGTATGTGGAGAAGTTGATCTTGTGGTAAGTGGGTATACTGATGCCAGTTTCCAATTCGATAGGGATGACTTTAGATCTCAGTCTAGATATGTATTCACACTGAATGGTGGTGCAGTCAGTTGGAAAAGTTCCAAACAAGAGACGACTACAGATTCGACGAAAGAGGCGGAGTATATTATAGCTTCAGAAGTGGCAAAGGAAGTGGTTTGGATGAAGAAGTTCATCATGGAACTTAGTGTGGTTCCGAACATCACTGACACGGTGCAGTTGTATTGTGACAACAACGGGGCTATAACGTAGGTAAAAGAGCCGAGGTCTCGTAATAAGTCTAAACATGTACTCAGACGCTACCATTTTATTAGAGAAATCATTGGTAGAAATGATGTCAAGATAGAGAGGGTTCACACCAATCAGAATATAGCTAATTTGTTGACTAAGCCTATTTCCCAAAAGAGTTTTGTGTCACATGTAAACGTCGATGGTATTAGATATCAACGCGATTGGCTTTAGTGCAAGTGGGAGTTTGTTAGAGAAGTGCTCTAAAAGTAATCACCTTTAGCACTTATTGTACAAATCATCTTATAATTAGTAAAGGCCATTGTCATTATTTAGATGCTCATACATTTATTGATTTGATGTTGATCTTAAATTTATTTGGCCATTAATTTCCCAAACTTCTATTAATGCATGCTATTCATGGTAATTAACTTCCCACAACTTCCATTAAAACATGTTATTTATGACCATTAACTTCCCATGACTATCCATTAGTGATCGGGGTTATGAAAGGCCAAATGGTGTAGAAAATATAGATGTTTTTCATGCATTTTGTGTAAGATACAAATGAAAGAAAGGTTCTTTTCTCACACACACACACTTTTTCTCTTTAACTCTAACAAGAGTTCTTGTCTTTGCTAGCACAAAGAAAGAATTCTAGCCATCTCCCACTGAGATTTCATCCTTCTATCTTCGTGTGGACTTTCATTAAAGATGATCTATGTTGATCGTTCTGGTTTATGACAATCTACTATGGAAAAGATTAAAGAACGAAGGAAATCGTTGGAAAGGTATGTAAAGATCTTACATTTCATGTTTTTTTATATTTAGATGCATAAGTAGACTTGTTTTTTTAAGTTCGGTTTTATTTTTCGTTGGGTATATTTGATATATATTATGCATGATCGAAACCTTACATAGTATTTCAACAAGGTTGAGAAGTCCAAAAATAATGATGCATCCTTGACGAATAAGATTAAATCACCAGAATATAAGAACAAGAATTTGTTGTCTAAAATTATGTCTCTTGAAAATGACAATAAGCAAAAGGTCTCTAAAAAGGAATTCTTGGAAAAAAATAAGTTTGTTATAGAATGCATTTCTTGAAAATGATTCTATTGAGGTAAAACAATTAGAAGAAAAGGTTGCAACTCTAGAATTTATAGAAAAACATTTACTAAAAAAATCATTTCTCTAGTAAAGGATCTTGCCAATTTGTTGATGAAAGTAACAATATTGATGCATTATTTGGGAATGGTAAAGGTAATTTTGATAAGGTTGGAATAGGATATAATGAAAATAATAATGTTAGGCCATATAAGAATTTCTTTGTTAAATCCAATAGTACCCATAGTCAAAACAGCAAGAACCTGATAAATAGCAAAACTTACAGTAATTCTCATTCATTTGTTTTATGCAATTACTGTGGTAAACATGGTCATATTAGTCATTCCTGTAACTTTCGAAAAATGAAAAAATTATCTCAAATGTATGTTTGGAGACTTAAAGGTCAAACTAATAACTTGTCATGTGTCTTGAACAACCACTATTAACTATCCACTGATTTTCTCTTGTCTTTATTCTGCAGATATGTTTTAGAATAAAAACAAGATAAAATCAATAGACATTTAATAATGGTTGTTTGAGACACATGACAAGTGAAATATCACATTTCAACTATATTGAAAGGAAAGAGAGAGGTAATGTTGTCTTTGTCGATAAAAACAAGACAAAAGTTACTAGAATTGGTAAAATTGGTGACTTCAATTCTACTTCTATTGATAATGTTCTTTATGTTGATGGTTTGAAACATAACTTATTAAGTGTCAGTCAAATATATGATAAGGGTTATAGAGTCACTTTCTATACATTCCATTATGAAATTATTGATAATCTTAATGGAAACATTGTATTTGTTGGTCCCAAAAATCATAATATATATTGTGCTCAATTGGAAGATATGTCTTCACAAAATGTCAAGTGTTTTGTTTTAATAGAAAAGGATTCATTTATCTAGCATAGAAGATTTGGACATGCTACCATGAACATTCTATCAAAATTATCCAAAAATAAGTTAGTAAAAGAACTACCTGACCTGAAGTTTTAGAATAATCAGGTTTACAAAGCTTGTTTAAAAGGAAAACATATTAGAAGTATCTTCCCTCCTAAAAATATTGTTTCTACTAACCAACAGTTTAAACTTGTACATATGATTTATTTAGTCCTACTAGGACTTAAAGCTTCAGATGTAAACATTATGGTTGAATATTCTAGCTTTATATGGGTATATTTTCTATCAAATAAGGATGATACTTTTGATGTTTTTGAGAAGTTTTACAGAAAATTCATATTGAAAAAGGTATTGCATTATATCAATTCGGAGCAACCAAGGAGGAGAATTTGATGATAGAAAAATTGAAGACTTCTATAATGAAAATGGTATAACTTGTAATTTTTCATGCCCAATGACTCCTTAACATAATGGAATTGTTGAAAGAAAGAATAGGACTCTCATTGATATGGACAGAACAATACTGTGTGAAAGTAGTCTCCCTAATGGTTACTAGGCAGAGAACGTATCAACTGCCTGTATGTAACATGTTCCTTATAAGACCTATTTAAAAAAAAACCTTGTGAGTTGTGGAAACGAACAAAATCGAATGTTGCTTACTATCGAGCATTTGGTTGCAGGTGTTTCGTATTAAATAATAGAAAGGACAACCTTGGAAAATTTGATGTAAGATTAGTTGAAGCTATTTTTCTAGGTTACAGTATTACCAGCAAAGGATTCAAAGTTTATACTAAAAGAATAAAGAGGAAAGAAGAATCAATACATGTGGTATTTGATGAAGCACTACCCTCAACAACAATATTTGATTCAGATAATGAAGAGCATCCTTTAGTTCCTAAAAATATGTCACAAACCCAAACTATACCTATAATATCTTCGAAATTACATGATCAAGAAGGTCTCCGAAGACAGGATGGAGCAGGTGAGGAACCTATGTAATGAAGAACACCAAGAGAATGGAGAGGTCAAGATACATATTAGTACATTCTGGGAGACCCTTATGATAGTCTAAGAACTAGATCTTCTTTAGGAAAATTATGTTTTCCTCATCTCACAATTAGGACCAAAGATTATTAAAAAAGCTCTTACTTATGAAAATTAGGTTTCAACTATGAAAGACGAACTAAATCAATCTGACAAAAACAATGTCTAGAAGCTGGTACCTCATCTAAAATAAGTCAATTATTAGAACTCGTTGGGTATTTCAAAACAAACTTGAAGAAAATGGTAAGGTGGTAAGAAACAAAACTAGACTTGTAGCTCAAGGTTATAATCAACAAGAAGGTATTGATTTTGATGAAACTTATGTTCTTGTTGCTAGATTAGAATCAATTAGAATTTTACTTGCCTTTGCATGCTATATAAATTTAAATGATTCCAAATGAATGTTAATAGTGCCTTCTGAAATGAATATATTAACAAACAAGTGTTTAATTAAGCAACCTCTAAGTTTTGAAGATGAAAACCATCCTAATTACTTAATGAAGTTGACTAAAGCTCTATATGATCTAAAGCAGGCTCCTCGAGCATAGAATGAGAGGTTAAGTAACTTTAGCTTGAGAATAACTTCAAAAGAGGAAAGGTATATAAAAACTTTTTTATTAAGAAAAAGGAGAATAATTTACTCATAGTGCAAATATATATTGATGACATAATATTTAGTGTTACTAATCAATCCTTCTATGAAGAATTCTCAACTTTAATGTGGAGGGAGTTTGAATTGAGTATGATGGGAGAACAATCTTTCTTTCTTGGGTTGTAAAATAGAAAAAGGAATCTTCATTAGTGAAGACAAATACACAAAGGTTCTTATTAAGAAATATCATTTTGAGAATTCTAAACCGATGGGTACTCTGATGTCGTCTGGAACTAAACTTGATAAGGATGAAGAAGGCAAGGCTAAGAATGAGACAAAAAATAGAGGAATGATTGGATCACTACTATACCTTACAAGCTCAAGACTAGATATTATGATTAGCGTGTGTCTTTGTACATGCTTTCAATCAAATCCAAAAGAGATCCACCTTTAAGCAGTCATTTTCTTCGTGGAACTATGGACTTTGGACTTTTGTTTAGTATCCAAAAATTGGTTCTTTTAACATAGTTGGCTTTTATTATGTAGATTATGCAGGTGATAAAGTTAATAGAAAAAGCACAAGTGATCACTACCAATTTCTTGGAGGATGTCTATTTTCCTAGTCTTGCAAGAAACAAAATTACATTGTGCTTTCGATAACTGAAGTGGAATATATATCAATTGCTAACTGTTACGCTCAAATCTTATGGATGAAACATCAACTCCAAGATTTTTCTCTAAACTTTGATCATATTCCTATACTGTAGGACAATACAAGTGCAATAAATTTCTCTAAAAATCTTGTGAATCATTTTAGGACTAAGCATATAGAAATTAAACATCTCTTTCTTAGAGATCATGTTTTAGAAGGAACCATTGATCTTTTTACATGTTAAAACTAAAATCAAGTGGCTGATATCTTTACTAAGCCACTCTCTGAAAATAGATTTTGTGTGTTAAGAAAATAGCTTAGTATGTGTAGATTATCTAATATTAATTCTGTATGAAGATTACTTCTCTTTACAGATATTAGCAGGCTCCTTCTATTTTCTTAATGCCTATTTTTCCTTTTACATATTTGTGCTTTTTTTCTTACTTCATGATTGTTTATCTCTTTTTGATAATGAAAAAAGAGGAGAGTTAATGATATATTTGCGTTTGATGTTATATCTGTGATATATTTGCCAACTGTTGAAATATTCTTAAACTAAATCTGTAAAGTTTAAATATGTGATATAATATGATTGCATCCTAGTTATCTTACAAACGATAGGCTCCTTTCTTTAGGGGTTGTAAGCAAGGCCCCTTCTAATCATGATCGTGAGTAAGAACATATAAAGTTTACATGTATCTTTTGAAATCCTTTATTATTATTTGAAATTTGAAAATATCTATTATTGCTTATCATTATCAAAAAGGGAGAGATTGTTAACTCAAGGTTTATTATTAATGATTTTGATGATAATTCTATAGTATTTTAAAATTCAAATTGGATTTTTTTCCTTGTATGGGTGACAATATAATTCTTAAAAGGAAATGATATCATAGGATTTTCTTATAGAAACCTTCTTAATGAACTTACCTTGTTGGAAAAGATTCCACAATATCTAGAAGAATCTTACCAATCACATAATTAGAACAATTAGCTCCGTTATTCTTGTCAAAACTTTTCT
>JANKYF010000008.1:54824164-54838731 GCA_029829435.1 Erythroxylum hondense
CTTAGTATAGACTTTTGTATCAGTTTCCTTTTTGAGTTTTGTTTAGGGGACTGATAGACTTGTCTATATTCCTGCTGAATGATTTGTATCGAGATTAATATTATGGTTTTTAAATTTTAGTGATTTCGATATTGTGGTTTTATTATTGCAATGCCATGTGGATTTTAGTCGATTTGCTCGGTAGTACACCTTTATCGTGGGTTACGTGTCGGAGCGACCTGCGGGTGTCCCGATGTGTACCCTACGGTAAGGGGGCGCTACAAGGAGTTTCTCCTACTATAAAGAATTCACTAGGACTTTCATCTTGGCTCTTTAATTAGGAGGATTTCCTATGGAATCTAGGATTGAGCCTTTCCCTTATTATGATATACTTTTCATCAATAACTTTTACACGTTCTTTCCCATTCTTTAGGTTTGAAGTACTTTCCTTATAAAAAATTGGTCTTGTTGAAGATAATTTACTTGAGATGGACTTCTTAAAATATGATGGCTTACTTCCTTTAGACTTGGGCAAAAACTCTCTACCCTTGAAGTCTTCACTTTTGAGTTCTAGTTAATGACGTTGGATTCTTATAATGCCTCACTTAATATCATTAATAATGTTGGTACCTGAGGTAGTAATACAAATCGAGGTTGTTAATACTAAAAGCTAGGAATTTTAGCAAGAGATATTTACTTAAAGATTTGGATGAATTCTATCTTGTGATTATGTCCTACAATCTTTACTTTCTACTGGATTATAGGAATCCTTTGATTCCCTTTCTTATTACAAACTATAGTTAGGAATGAAAACTGTAATGCTTGAATTTGAGTTTGTCACCATATGATCCTCTATAGTCTTTAATTTGCTCATACCATCTAGCAAAATTCACAAATCAATCTTTGTTGCATTAATAGTTGCAACTGATGGAAATAAATCTTCATATATTAGCATCATCTTATCAACTTTAGAAAACAGTAGAATTCCATTGTTGATCCGATCTTGAATAGCATTCTTGAATTCCTAGTATGAGTTTGTAGGGTGACTCCATATATTATGGTATTTTCAATAATTTTTCCCCTAAATCTCCTCCCTTTGTGGGGATCCTATGCTATGGTCGTAAAGTAAGATGTTTAACCTACAATAAGAAAAATAGAAATTTCCTATGTTTTGGAAACGTCAGAATTCATCTAAGCAATTAGTGCTTGCACTATCCTTTTGATTTCAAGTGATTTCCATTTTAGAGCAAGGTAAACATAAGTTCCAAGAATACTAACCTTGATCACCCCTAAATCATATAGACTTGTTTCCATAAGTACTAATTGATCTCTTTTTTTGGTCCTTCTTCCTTAAGAAGCTCTTTATAGTCAAATACTTTTACCACCAACCCATAAAATTCACAAAATTCTATACTTTGAAAACTTTTGTGAAATTCATTGTCAAGGCCCTTCAAGCTAACTTTTCATACTCAATTTTTACGAGTGCAATTCGGCATTGACTCCTTATTCTCCTAAACCAAGCAATAAATATGTCCATATTCTTGATACTTTTTGAGTAATTCTAAATAATTCGGCCATATTGAATTCATGTTCAATTTAAGAAATTGATTATGAAATAGTCTTTCAATTTCTTCCTATGAAAGGATATAATTTCTGGGCAAAGCATACGAAGAAAAAGTCACACCTATGAAAAAATTTTGAAATATCGTAAGCCTGAAATTGTTGAAATTTTTGTAGTTAGCCAATTCAAAATATTAAATAGTGAATCTACGCAATGTGCTAAATATTTGGCTGGTCATCTTCACCAAAACATTAGGAAAACATAATAATTTTGTAACCAAAAGGAATAAAGATTCTCATGGCCAACCTTGTCCTTTCCTTCTTGTAAAGTAGTAGGTGCTCTAATTATGGCATTATCCTTCTCTTATAGACTCTAAGAATCAAAACATTAATGTCAACCTAAGCTAAATATAAATTATCATATAACACATCCATTATAATAATATGATATCTCTTAATAAAACTCACTTGGATAGGCTACACAAATACTGTGGAAACTAAATACTATGGAAAAAACATACTAACAAGGCCATGTTATAACCACCTCCATACCAAATATATGTACTATAGAAACAATATATACACATACAAATGCTCATTAACGCAATCAAATAAATGGGGATGACATTCATTCACCACTTACCATATCAACTTTGATTTATCAAATGAGAGTAAATTGAAACTCTAAAAATCTCACCATTACTGGCTAATAAGTGAAGTGTAAAAATAAATGTTAGAGAATTAGAGTTGATTAATTTTGGATTTTGTGATGTGCAACTAATAAACGGAATGATTAGATATCATAAGCTATTCACACATTGCCTAAAAGAAGCTTTACATAAAATAAATTACATACTTACCATTATTAATGGAAAATTTATAATCTAGACATGGTATTGGACATCAAGACTTATTTCCAAAGCTTCTCAAAGAAGCTTATTTTATAATGATCTTCCTTTTTTTACTGTTATAATATTTGAATATAGTAAAGAACATGTTTTGCTAAATGGGAGTGTAGTAATTTGTGTCTTTTGAGATAGTGGCTTCAACTTGTACATACTACAATATAATTAAACACACAGTTATGCAGTAACTAGCTTATGAATAAACATCAATTCTATATATTTTAGTACACGACTTTGTTACAATTATGTCCTTTATATTTTTTGGTAATAAAAGGTAAATAAACATGTTTAACCATAAGAGTGCGTATATAAATGTGTGCAACACAAATACAAAATAACATAATTTTCTATAAAAGCATATGTTAATCTGCATAGTCAATATTTATTCCTTCAAATTAACAAGAACATAGTTTAATGCACAACCATGTAATTCACAGTGTAATGCTTAGGTGTGTACTAATATATGTCCTTGATATTTAATCTTTCCATTATTTTCACTTAGTAATGGAAAATTCACCTTTTAAACTTATTACTTAGTCTCAAATTTTTTTACAAAATTTTCATATGAAATTTATTCAATATGTTATAGTTTTTATCAAAACATGGTATTTAATATCAAAGTTATGGTATTCTCATTTTAAGGTAAGCTTGTAATTTATCTATCATGGTTTAGGGTATCTTTTGAATGTAAATGTGGTATTAGATATATGAAGGTTTCGTGTAGTTTTAGTTGAGGCATGGAATTCTACATAAGAAGTGATGGTATTCCCATTTAAAAGTGAAGGTGTGACTTATGTATTATCAGTGGTGGTATTTTTTTTCTACATAAGCATTGTATTAGAAGTATGGAGTAATGGTATACTTTTAACTAAATCACGGTATACTTTTAATTGAGTGATGCTATTCTTGTTTACGATAAACGTGTCATTTATTAGTGGTGGGTGGTGGTATTTTTTGAACATTTAAAGGTGATGACATTCCCATTTAAAGGTGAATGCGTGACTTGTATCTTATCAATGGTCACATTTTTGTATATAGTTGTGGTATTAAATGTATGAAGCTTTGTTATAGTTTTAATTAAGACATGGTATCATAATATAAAAGTGATGGTATTCTCATTTCAAGATGAAAATATGACATATATTATAGGAAGTGGTATTTTTAAAACATAAATGTGGTATTAAACATATGAAGATATCATATAGTTTTAACTAAGTCATAGAATTCTTCATACTGAGTGATAATATTCCTATTTAAAGGTGAATGTGCTTGTTTTCGGTATTTTTTTAAAAAATATAATGTGGTATTGGATATGTTAAGCTTGGTAAAGTATTAACTAAGGCATGGTTACTTAGTATTAACATTATGGTATTCTTATTTTATAGTGAACATATCACTTACTATAATGGGTGGTGGTATATTTTAAACATAAGTGTAGTATTTTAGATATGTGAAGGCCTAGTATAGTTTCAATTAAGGCATGATATTCTCCATATTGAGGCAGGTTATTCCTATTTAAAGGTTACTGTTTGACTTATCTATCATCAATGCTGATACTTTATATGAAACCATAGTATTGGAATTTCTCGTATAGTTTTAATTAAGACATGATATTTTAATATCAAAGTGATGATATTCTCATTTAAAAGTGAACATGTGACTTATCTATTATAGGTGGTGGTAATTTTTTTACATAATCATGGTATTGGATGCAAGAATGTTTGGAATAGTTTTTATTGAGGCAAGGTATTCTTCCTACGTAGTGATGGTATTCTCGTAGCTTTATAGTATATTAATGAAGGTTTCTAAGGTTCGTATAAACCTATTCATCCCAAATCAAGTAGCCAAACTCAATCTTTTTGTTAAAGGTAAAACAAGTTAATGCTTCATCTTTGTCTTATGTCATTGTAAGCTTAAAAGCTTACTATCTATCAAAAACAATGGTGCCACTGTTTAACAATAATAAAAATGAAAGTGTAAACAAATTCGATATGGTCAAAAAAGATGTTGTCATTATTTTGGAATATAATTTTCTCAACTTCAAGAACATGAAATTCTTAATTCTTTTAAATTTATATGAAATAGTAATAGTATTAGCACAAATAATTTATCAAATTTGTATTTTGTCCTTTTTCAATATAATAACAAGAAACTTGAATAAAAAAAAAGCAAGATAAAGGATGATGAGCAACAAGTAGTAGTAGAAAAAGAAGAAACTTTGTAATATTATAATTATATTCGTACCCCTTTCCATTATAATACAATTAAATTGACTTAGGTGGCAAATGGTTGGCCAAAGTTGGCCCAATATGGTTGGCTACATAGTTATCCCCTTATCCTTATTGTGAATATCGTTGTCTTTAATTTTAAAGATTGTTTCCTCTTTTCCTTCACTTCATTTGAATGTCTCTGTTTGTTTCTTCATTTTGCTTTTTCCCTCTTCTATATTCCTCATTTGTTCCATTTATAAGAGTTCCTTTCGACACAATATTATAATCACCTTAGCCTATGAAATTATTATGAGAAAATCCATTAGTGGCTCATTTAAGTTTAGATAAATGGAACCATTTTACTTTAAATTTAGGCAAATCACTAACCTAAAACTACTAATAGGATCTTCATGTTAAGCATCAATCCCAATAATAACACCCAATAACCTAAAATCCAATTTAATGGAGCTTTTTTGCTTGAAGCTTTGGATATGTTGTTGGATAAAAAGCTTCAAAGTGGTGGGGCAAACAAGTAATCACCAATGTTAGCATCTAGTGGACCATATTGGTTAATAAATGCAATAGCATATACATAAGTAAAATACAAGCATTTTGAGGAATTTTGTGGGTTTAAAATTGTCAATTATGAACTCACCTTCAAGCCATCATCAAGACATAGGCTACAACTAGTTAGTCCAGCTATAGATACTTTATATTAGGATTACTATAAAAATTGGTCCTCACTTATCACCTTTATCAAGGATAAAAAAGATCATGAAGAAATATATTGATGATATACAATTATTGTTGCGATCTACTTAACACTACCTAAACGCGTCATCTGTAAGTATATAAGGTTGTTGTAGTATATGGTGGACATCTAAAGGTCATCTCATAAGGAATTTGTTAACCATAATAACTTGATTAAAAACAATAAATTAAAGAATCAATAGAGGTTTTGAAATTATGAAATTAAACAAAAAGAATGAATTGCATAAAATTGATATAAACCTTTCAAAGATAACCTAGGGCTTACACTTCGATCCAATTTCAAGCCTAAAATCTTAAACTTCCCATTAATATAATTTGTAGCTTTATTCTCTCTTCAATCAAATTAGCAACTATCAGTTTAATAGTTCTCACATTCATAAACTAATAATTACTAACCGTCTGAAGTTATGAATTAAGCAATCCCTAGAACTTATATTTCTAATTCATTCTTAGGGTAATTGATTGTTTAGTTCCAATATGAAGTTTCATCTTTCGATTCTTCACTCAATATCTTAAGACTAATATGTGGCCAATCTATTAACCTAGCATTCAATATAACACAATCAATCTAGGCAAGATACATATTAATGGGAATTATTGAATTAACAAATTCAATTAGGTAAGAATAAAAGTGAAAATAATAATCATATCAATTGAATTCAAATCAATAAATTCCATTGTATCAAGAAGAAATTGAAAAAACAATTAACCCCAAAGAATAGAGAACAGAAGAACCTTTGAATGATGACTGGGAGTGAAACTCTCATTAAATTTCTCAAGCTCTCAATCAATGTTGATGATAAAACTCCATTGATTCTCTCTTTGCAGCTCTCTTTCCATCCTGATACTTCTCTCCTCTTTCTAACCTTGATGTCATCTTTTAAAGATCATGATCAATTTATATGAGCTGTATCACATAAGTTGTAGCTCCACCTCCTAACTTTCCAACGAATCCCCTTTTGTGTAAAAAAATCCATATAGCTAAATTTATGGGCCAAAAACTAAGGGAAGGTCATAATGGGCCAAGACAGATTTCGTAATTCATTCTCATCCATTTTAACCCCTCAAAAAAATACATTAGGCCTTAGGTTTTACATAGGAATTATGGCCCAAGATGTTGTATTGATTTTAAGCTTTTAAATAACCTCATTTGGATATGATAAGCCTCAGATATGTCCATGTAAAACTCCAAAGGTTTGTCTTCCAATTATGCAAAAATAAGTTTTACTTTCAACAAACTATTTTTGGTACAAACGGATTCGAACAACTACACATCAAGGCTTCCTTAAAATCTTGAGATATCCTCTAAATTTTCTCTGATCTTTTTAAAGTCTTCTCCTCCAGTCCTTAAAGCTCAACCTCAACACAAAAACCTAACAATAATAGTGAAGAAACAAATTAGAAAAAACTAAAAACTAAACAAAAACTATCTGATGCCTAACATAAAATGCATTATAACATCTACCCCACACTTAAAGCTTTGCTTGTCCCTAAGCAAAGTTAAAGGCAAATAAAAACAAACACGAAAGAATTTTATCAAGTTTAAAAATTATAAGATAAAACGAAGACAAATCTTTTAATAATTTCCACGATTATTCCTAAATCAAACAAAACTTATACTAACAAAATCCAATAGCCCTTGTAGCACCCTACTCTCGTAAGACACATACGCAACATCCTCAGTGATGTCCGAGAATTTACCTCGCGAGGGTGGCATGCTAAGATAGTCAATCAGTCAAACACTCAAAACTCAATACAAATTTTAAAAAAAATATCACACGTGTATGCAAAAATCAATATTCAAATTCGAGCCCATACTTTTATTTCATAAACATCGAAAGCACAATTATTATTACACTTTGATAAATCTCATTTGCAACACATTTCCAATTTCGAAAGTTATTACATACAGAATTATTCAAATATACATTGTGCAGAAATTGTGGAATATAAAATTTCATATAAAATCTAAAAACAAATGTAAATGTGAACTGATCCCGACCTCTATCTCTTACTTGAACGTAGTGGCTGTACTCCCGTTAGCCTAATGGAGTAACTCTTCGAAGCCTGAAAAATATTGCAAATTTTGGGTGAGTTTTTGCAAACTTAGTTAGTGACCATCCTCGATGGTTCACTCAATCACATAACACATCATATTATATTTTCACATAATTTACATCACTTCATTTAACATATAGCATCGCATTCAGATCATTCATATTGATCATTTCATTTATACAAGATACACATATCAATTATAAATGCAATGTACATGAAACTCACTTTTATTTATTACTTTATTGTGACCGAGTGCCTATTTACTAACTCATATCCCTTAGTGGATACCGAGCTGTATCAAATAATGTCCCATATCCCTTAGTGGATACCGAGTACATTCACAACTGAGCCTGAGGCTTTTGTTTTTAACTTTCTGAGCTTTAAGCTCTTTTTTGGTGGCTACTCTAGTTACAACTGCCTTTATTTTTCATGCATTCATATAATCAAATTTCAATCTATCACATGCTTTCGGATTCACATTTAATTTCATAATTATCTTTGGACCTTAGTCCGAAATTCAACAATTAAGTTGAGAAAACACATATTTCTTTCATATTCACATACAAGGAGCACTTCAAAGTTCTCACATATAACCAACTCTTCAGATTTTCAATGTTTGGAATCAACATATTCACACCAATATATTCACATTGCATAATAATCATATAAAAAATCATTCAATGCATAAATTGAAATCAGAATAAACAATGAAATGAGACCATCTAGGTCGACTCACAGTACATTCTAGATTAGCAATAGCTTCCATGATCTAGAAACGTCTGAATACGGACGTTTATCTTGCACATCAAAATTATGCAATACACATGATACACACACATTAAAATTGCTTAGATCATAATTATTCCTTTATGCACAAATGTGTATAAGGAATAAGTACAATGCATGCTCAATGAAAATCCCTGGTATATTATCAAATTTCACATCTTATGCACATTCTCATTTTTAGCATTATTTGCTTTCATAATATTCAGTTCTCATTCACTATTACTAGATACTCATTACTCATCTCCTTTGAATCATAACTACAATCATATGAACATATTAATTTCATTATACTCATGCCTTTGGTACTTTAATATCAATAATTCCCTCATTAATGTTATTCTAACGTTATAAGATCAAACATTATCCAAACTCTCATTTCTTCTTATAACATCTCCAAAATTTCAAAACTTCAGGTCTATTTTCCATGAACATTTTGGCAAGGAAAATTAAGTAATTTGGTAGCACTTCTTTATAGAAAGTTGTTATCCTATCTCTTAAGTTTCTAATGACACCAAGATCATTTAATTAGGATTTGTAATCTGAAAGTTATACCTTAAATATTTTGGATTGTTCTTATTCTGGAATAGTATTCTGTGCTCAAATTCCATCCAAAAGTTGAAATTCATAGAGATTGAATTAAAATTTTATTTCTTCAGAACATTTGTAGATCTATTTCTATAGTTTACTTCAAATTAAAAATAATTCCATTTGGATAACTACATAACAAGTTATGGCTAAAATACCGAAGCATGTTTAAACTGTGTAGGAAAAGTTGACCGCAATGAACTTTTCCCAAGAGGAAATTCCTAGTGGAATTACTGCAAATTGGTTGAAGCGAACCAAGGAGTTGGCTATGGCGAACTTTCACAGAAGCACAATCAAGACTCATCTTCCAATTTTCCAGATTCTAACTCTTTACTTACTACAATCACAACCTTAATCTTGTCTATCATTTCTAATTCAAATTCTCCACATTTTCTCATCATTCTAACTCCATTTTAACTTAATATCATCTATAAACAAATTATAGGCCATGATTGATCATGAACACTAATAATAGATCATACACATATATACACATTCATCATCAACTTCCTACGTATATTCAACTTTATTTTCACTTTAATTTCACTTCTAACTATCACCTTAATTCTTCTCATTTCATCATCTATTACCCATCAAAACACAAAAGCAAGACATGAATCTATCCATATTTCTCATCCATGTTTTTTCATATACCCATCCTTAATTTATGAACATTTAACCTCTAACTATTATCAAATATGCTTCATTCAACAAATCAAGAAGGGTTAATGCTTATACTTACTGGTTTAGCCTCAATGTCTTCAAACTCTTGAAGATCTCTTCACCTTAGTTTTCTTTTCTCACACGTGCATCATCATTCAAGGGTGGTAGGGTTAGTTCTTTAGTAAGAAATGAGGAAAATAGCATGGATAGTGATGAAAGAAAGGAAGGCTCAACTTTGAGGTTGGAGAAGAGAGTGTCATAAATGGAGAAGAATAATGAAGAACATGAAGGAGATGGAGAAATGAAGCATATGTTGTGAATGGGCAATCTTTAATTGGGTAAAAGAATAGTAAGTGATGAGGGTAGTGACACTTGTCACTTTCCTACAGTCCCACTTTTGGTCTTTTAATCTACTAGTCCATTTGTCTCCAATTTTCAACCCCAATCTTTAATGACATAAGTCATTAAATCTTAATGTCACGTATTAAAATTTCTACTACCATTTGACATTTATTTCTACCACCATTCATTAATTGTTCTGCCACTTGGCATTTTTTGTAGTCCAAAAATTAATAAAATTTTTAGAAAATTTCCTAAAATTTACCAAAAATTCTAAGTCAATAATTATACTCTCCAAATCGATTCTTAACACATACAATTCACAATTCTCAATATAATCACATTTATAAACAATTATACTTAGAATATGTCAATGAATGCATGTACAATTATTTTAATGTACATAAGTTTAATATTCACGTATATGTTCATATCATATAATGCAAGAGCATGAAATGCGTTTTCTTCTAATCTCTCATTGCTATTTTCTCAATTACTGAAATCTAGGGCTCTACCCCTTTAGTATGGGAATGGGAGGTTATAGTTCTCCCTTTAATAAAATCATCCTCAAAATTGATATTTGATTGATCAATAAGGCAGGGGTATTGTTTCGTCATAGGTTCCACCGTTTCCCCATATAACTTCTTCACCTAAATACTTTCTTCAATTTAACCATAGTCGATAGACTTACCAGGTCTTTCTATCACTTATTTAGTCATTCACTTTTTTAATTGGTTCCTCAATATTTCTAAGATTATTCACTAATTTCATTTTTTGTGCCGACATTATGTCTATGTCAGATCATATCGATATTTCTTAACATACTCACATATAACACATTATGGTTCTGAGACATCTTTATTGGTAATACAAAATCATATGTTAATGGTCCTATGCTCTCAATAACTTCATGTGGACCAATATAATTTGAGCTTAATTTATTCTTTTTCCTAACCTAAACGCACCTAGGCAAGGTGATACTTTCAGAAACATTCATTTCTTGCTTGATAAATTCACATCTCATTAGTGTTAATACTCTTAACTCTTATGTTTATCTCACTTTATTCCATATCTTTGGGGTTAATCCATGTAACTTGTTTATCTTTCTTGAGTCACTTAATTTCTAATACAAATCAATTTCACTCATCAACAGTATTTTGAATCACTTCTGGCCTTCAACCATTTTTAGGCCCTTTTCATTTCAATGTAAGGACGAACGACCCTTCTTGTCATATAACTCCTCATACAGTATTCTAGTGAAATCACTATGATAATGATTGATATGCTTAAAGTCAGTTAAAACTATACATTGATTTCATATTCCTATGAACTCCAAAATATAAACTTTAAGCACATCTCTAACAGTTAAGACTATTGGTAACTCATACATATAGTCTCTTGCTTATACATCCTTAGCCGTTAAGTACTATTTTGGCATACTCTGACTAAGATGTATAGCATAGGTTACCATTTGTACTTTATCCAAAAATATCTTTTCTCAATCATCTTTATCGTGTAAACATGCTTCTTATTTCGATCACAAAACATCCTTCTTCCAATTCCAACTTAAAATTTGGATTCATTTTCAATTCCTTTGTTGGACCCCAAATGTTTCATAGAAGTTAGAACTATTTAAAGGAGAAATTTTGGCAAGTATTCATGAGTAAAGAGCAAATGAATGAAAATTCTTGAACTAAGAAATGATAGATAAGAGTAAGGTAGAGAATGAGAAGTGTGGATAGATTCATAGTTTGCCTTGGTGCTTTCAGTGGATAAGAGATTTCAAAATGGAAAGAATTAAGGTGAAAGTCAGAAGTAGAATGAAAGCAAAAATGAATTTAAATTTGTGTAGTAAGTTGATGAAGAATATGTATATAGGTGTATGTTCTGTCATTGGTGTTCAAGATTAGTCATGGACTATAAATTTTCTTTGTATGATATGGATTTGAAATGAAGTTGAGAATGAGGAGTAAATGAAGTAGAAAAGGTGATCTTAGTATGATCTATGTTAAGGAAAGATTGTAAAACAAAATGGGTGGTTGATCTGGAAAATGTACACGAGATGATGCTTCAGTATTTTAGCCATAACTTTTTCTTTAGTTATCTAAACGAGATGATTTTTGATTTGGATTAAACTAAAAATATATGACTACATTTTCTTATGAAGACATCAAATTTAAATTCTGTCTTTAAGAATCTCAAAATTTGTCATAAAGTTGAGAATTGGGTGTAGTACATTGGTGGATGAATGTAAAGTGCGTATTCTAAATTCAGGGGAAAATTTGGATTAATCTAGGCTGAATTTAGGCAAGTGTGTCTTCTAGTAAGTTGTGGATCTTTCTTTTAGCTTTCCAACTATATATAGTATGAAATTTTTAGACTTCTAGGCTGAAAATTATGGTCCTTGTAAAGGAAGATGTATCTTTTGTCTTTTCACTTCTTTTATGTTTTGTATCTTCAATGTTTTGCTTCTTCTGTGATGACGTCATCTTCTTCTATTTTTCTTCTGTGATGATGTCATCTTCTTATGTGTTTTGCTTCTTCTGTGTTTTGCTTTTTCTATGTTTTGCTTCTTATGTGTTTTGCTTTTTCTATCTTTTGCTTCTTCTGTCTTTTGCTTCTTTTGCCTTTCGCTTCTTCTGTGTTTTGCTTCTTTTGTCTTTTCGCTTCTTCTGTTTTTTGTTTCTTCTGTCTTTTGCTTCTTCTGTCTTTTGCTTCTTCTACCTTTCGCTTCTTCTATGTTTTTCTTCTTCTGTCTTTTCGCTTCTTCTGTCTTTTGCTTCTTCTGCCTTTCGCTTCTTCTGTGTTTTGCTTCTTTTGTCTTTCGCTTCTTCTGTCTTTTACTTCTTCTGCCTTTCGTTTCTTCTGTGTTTCGCTTCTTTTGAGTTTTGCTTCTTTTGTCTTTTGCTTTTTTTCCTTTCGTTTCTTCTGTGTCTTGCTTCTTCTGTCTTTTGCTTCTTCTGTCTTTCACTTTTTTTGTGTTTTGCTTCTTATATCTTTTGCTTCTTCTGTGTTTTGCTTCTTCTATCTTTTCATTTCTTCTATGTTTGGCTTTTTCTTTCTTTTGCTTCTTCTATCATTTGCTTCTTCTGCCTTTCGCTTCTTCTTTGTTTTACTTCTTCTGTGATTACGTCATCTTCTTCTGTATTTCTTTTGTGATGACGTCATCTTCTTCTATGTTTTGCGTTTTCTGTTTTTTTTTACCTGGTCTATATTCTGTTCCATTTTGACCCTTCTAATGGTAGAATTTGTCTTCAAGGTCTTTATAAAAGACGTAGATCTTGAAGCCCTCTTTCGAACCATATATAGAACATCTTAATCCGATATCTGTAGGAAAAGTTATAGCAATTTTTCCAATTTTTTCTAATCCTTAGGTGAGTAACAGGAAGACGGAATATGCTATCTAGTAGACCTTCTAAGTGGAATAGTCGACTCATCCACAACTTCAGGAACACAAACATCTACCTCATCAACAATAGCATCACCATCAACATTTTCAACATCAACATGTTAATCAAGATTCTGGACATCATCATGATCATCAAGTCCAGTAACATCATCAGCAACAATATGAGGAATATGATCAAAATCAATCAGGCTACTAGAACTAGAATTCCCTGACTTCCCTTCCTTGTTAATATCTTCAATGGTTTGATCCTCCATAAAGATAACATCACGACTTCTCACAAATTTCTTCTTAACAGGAACATACAACCTATAAGAAAACTCACCAAGGCCATAACTAATGAAGATGCAATGCCTTGTCTTGACATCCAACTTGGACCTCTCATCTTTAGACACATGCATAAAAGCTTTGCTTCCAAACACTCTTAAATGATCATAGGAAACATCCTTGTCATACCACACCCTGTTTGGAACATGACCCTGCAAAACAATAGTGTGACACAAATTAATAACATATGCACCAAAGGCAATGAGATCTCTAGTCTCAATCTTACAAGAAGATTCAGCCAAACAGGCCAAGGAGACTGAGAAGAAAAGGAAGTCGGAGTCTGAGAAGCAGAAATCTCAAGTTCAGAAAACTCCGAGACTGACTGAGGCAGTGAAGAAGACTAAGGTAATTAGTCGAAAGAAGAGTGTGACTACTGCTAAGGAAGTTAGTCAAAAGAAGGATACTATCAATGCTGTTCAAAAGGAAAAGCCAAGTGAGTATAGCCTAGTTCAGGAAACTCCCATTGTTGTTCAACAGGAGGAACCAGTGGAGCTTAGCCTGGTTCAGTCTACTCCTATCATTGTTCAACAAGAGGCAACAACAGATTTAAGCTTGGTACAGGTACCACAGGAAAAATCTGATGAACCTAGTCTGGTTATATACAACTATTCTGAATTTTTGAGAAAAGACAAGTTGGAGATCAGACTGATTGAATTAGTTGAGCCTGTGACCAAGAGGAGTACTTCAATTTCCATCAGTTATCAACCAAGGAGGAAGGTGAAGGCATTCTTACAACCTATTCCGATAAATAGTGAGACATGGCATCTACTGAATGAAGATGAAAAGCATTTTTATGATGCTTTGAGGGATGCTGCTACAAAGCCTTACCCTTCAAAAATGTCCAGTCAACCGTATACTATTTATCCAATTACAGAGAAGACGGTAATAAAAGTTGTACCGGACCTTCAGCCTAGATATCCTTTAGATGTGAATAAGGGGAAGATGAAGTTACATCCAGAAGGAATCAGTAATGATCTG
>JANKYF010000008.1:55160183-55176236 GCA_029829435.1 Erythroxylum hondense
CTTATTTATTAAATATCTCATATTTAATCATAAAGTTTCTTAAACTTTACAATTAAGTCCAACTTGATTAAATTAACTTTTCTCTCTTCAACCTATTCTATATGTGAAACCATTAGGTTTCCAAACACATTGGGATTGATTATAAAATCTAATTTTAATTCATAATTAAATTTAGATAAATTAAAACTTCTTTTAATTTTTCTTTAATTCTCTAATTAAGTAATTTATAATCATAGATTAAGACTGACGTCTAGCAACGTATCATAACCATCCAAATATTTAGGAATGTCAAAGTGGTTTTTACTAACCTTTTCGTGCATAATTGTTTTGTATAATTCAATCCTTTCATCATACAATGTTCCGATTAGACATATAGTATGAAATTAATGTCTACTCTATTTTGAGTCTAATCATATTAGTTCTCCTCCATTAGCTATCAATTCAATTAATGATATTTGTAAACTATTTACAAAGCATCATTTTAACTTGGCCAAGGATTTCTTAAATTAATATTAATAGAGAACAAGATAACATTTTCCCTAATTACTTTAAGGTGATGAATCTTATCTTGATCACTCAACTATCTCCATATAATTTATGCTACATCCAATGACTACCGATTAAACGACCTATGATTAATAGATCATAAGTAGTATCAAACATAGCAATCCCCATACAAGATAACTTTGATGACCTCAAGTCAAAGGATCACTTATATAATCATCACAATGAGAATTGCATATAGCAAAATTTAATTGAGGTGTTAAGAAAGGGTTCATGCATAACCAACTCTCTCATCTCACCTATTCATGGCTGAAACCTTGAATGAGAAAAGTCTCATTGTTCCCTTCTTTCTTCTAAGAAAAATCTCCTCTAAACATTTCTTCTCCTTTCCCATCAAAGGATCTTTTTAACTAAGTTGTCCATCTCATTTCCCAGCAAAGGATCTTGTTAACCAAGTTGTCCAAGAAGAACAAGTGGTAGATCAAATTGGTTGAGGATACAACAACAAGGAGATGATAGATTGACAAAGTAAAGGATTCAAAAGCAAAGCTAAAGCTAGGGTTGGATACAAGAAGAAGGAGAGGATAGCACAACGAGGAGTTAAAGCAATAGTGAAGGAGTCGATAATAATCTCTATCTTGTTTATGTTTATTATTATCCTTATACCATATCATGTATAGATTGGCATGATGATTTGGATATATTGCTTCCGCTGCAATTTAGATTTATAAAAATCTTTGAAATCTACCATT
Organism: Erythroxylum hondense; assembly: GCA_029829435.1. NCBI lineage: Eukaryota > Viridiplantae > Streptophyta > Magnoliopsida > Malpighiales > Erythroxylaceae > Erythroxylum > Erythroxylum hondense. The sequence continues at coordinate 55,161,440 of JANKYF010000008.1, forward strand.
TCTCCAAATATGGCATGATTTTTTTTAGATCCAACATTGGATTTGACTTATGAAGAAGGGCTTGTTTCTATATTAGCTAGAGAAGTCAGATAACTTAGGATCAAGCAAATACCTTTGGTGAAAGTACTCTGGCAACACCAAAAACATGAAGAAGCAACATAGGAACCAGAAGAGACCATGAGAGCTCAGTATCCTCAACTATTCTGATCAGGTATGAATTTTGAAGATGAATTTTTTTAAGGGGTAGAGAATTGTAACGCCCTAAAATATACCCTAGTTGAAATGATACATGTTCATAAAAGTATATGTGAGACGGGACTTAAAATTGTGCTATGATTTGAATGTGAAAGGCATATGACTTGAATTTTGGTATTGATGGACTACAATTAGTAAATTGGAATTAATTGATACCATTAGAGAATTGAGGTATTTAAATGTATATTTGGACCAGGAAAATTATCAAGTGACAAGTCAAGTTGGTACATGGAAATTAGAATGACTAAGCCTAGGAATTAGTGACATTTGGCATAATTAATACATTGACATTTGACATCGTTTAATGTGTGACATTTGGTAGCATAATAAAAGGACAAGTGGCTTAATTAAAGGGTTAAAAATTGCAGCTTAAATGGTGGGCAAATGGCCTTCATGCCTTGGTGTTAAGTGGTATGTTAAGCTAGTGCCACCTAGCTGGTGATGAAGCAAGTTTCTGCTGGAGTAAATCCAGGTTTGTCCAATCCTCACCATACTTCCTTCTCTCCACTGAAACTCCCATTTTCTCTTTAACTTCTAGAATTTTTTCTAGACTTTGGATTGTCATAACTTGAATTTTGGTAAGCTACTAAATCTAGAAAAAGGTTCTACTAATTTTCTGTACTATTGTTATGTTAATGCTAAAAGTTGCACATTAAACTTAGGTATGTGATGATCATTTGGAAGCTTGGTTTAACTGGATTCTTGGAGTTGAATTTGAAGTTTAGTGAGGTAAGGAAATACTAAACTTGGTATCAAGTTAGAACATGTATTGTTTTATGTTTGAAATGGATAAAATGTGTGCTGAATTAAGAAAGAATTGAGGTTAGAAACTTGATACATGCTGGATACTTGCTAGAAGGAGTGGTTCTACTGAATAGGTATTGGTATTTTAGCCATATATTGACCTTTAGGTATTTAAATGGGATGATTTTAAATTTATATTAAACTATATACATATATCTACAACTTTCATGAAGGAATCTAATTTGATTTCTGTCACTATGTGTTTTGAAATTTGGCTTGAATTTGGGTTCTGGTTGCTGTCCATGGTTGAGAACAATCTATAGTATTTTAGGAATAAATTTCTGAATAATAAACCTAATTGCATTAATTATTTTTCTTTTTAAACTTATTACACAAAGGAACATTTGTTTAGAAGATCATATTATCTAAAAACGACAGTTTCTAGGTCAAAATGTCCATACAAAACTGATCCAAAAACTTGTCTTGTAAAATTGTTGTTTGAAGGCTTCGGGTCGCTTATCCCACAATTGTGGGAAACGATTACGAAGGTTAAAAGAGTGGGTTTTGTGCAATTGATGAACTATATAAGGTTAAGTTAATTTATTTGGTATAATAGGGCTTAAATGGACTTCTTTAAAGTGTTATGAACTTAAATTATTATTCAATTTAATTAAGTAACACTTAATTTAATTATGCATTATTAATTGAGATGATAATATAAAGAATGTATAGTTTAATAATGATGAATACAATATTGAATTGTGTTCATAAATGAATAAGTTCCAAAGGATTATGTATTATGAATTTGATAAGGTTGTTTGTGAATTGGGAATTTCTACGATGATATTGTGTTAATTTTCGGACCATCAAATGTCCGAGGTGTTTGATATTTGGGATTATGTTGGAAGTGCTTTCTATTGTATGAATATACATAATTTGTGATGACTCAATGCCTCTATTTATGCATTATTATATATACTTGTAATTGTATGACATGTTAGTTTGTTTGGAAATCAATGAATATGTCAAGTTAAACAAAATGGAATAAAGTGGTATGTGCTACAATATGTTCCTCATATGAGAATTTGTAATTGAACCTGTTTTGTTTTAAAACTGTTAAGTCCTAGTCATGGGTAAATAGGCTTTCCTATAAGGGGTCTATAACTGCTCTATAACACTTCAATGTCTCTTATTACTAACAATTCGTTGTCTCCTATTATTGAGACATAAGTCTCTCCTATTCTGTGATACCGGTCAAGGTATCTGCTATATTAGTCTTATTACCTACTTCTGTATAAAGGATTAACAAACTAACTTGTTTTGTATTCTGCTATATGCCCAGTTCTGATATAAATAAGCTTTCATCTGAAACATCTGCGCTCTGCTCTGAAATAAGCAAATTTTGTTTTGTTACAGACAAGTTTTGCTCTGATATTATAATATTCATCTTTGAAATTGATGAGTTTTGCTAAGAAGAAAATGTGTAACCTGTTCTGATATGTTATATTTTGTTCTGAGATTCATGATATTTTGGTTCGGTTTGAAAATGGATAAGTAAACTCTACTTATAAACATATGTGATTTTGAATATGTGAATGTTTGGATGGCTGCTTGAAACAGTTGTCAACTTATATCCTATTTAGTTTATTCCCCACTAAGTTTTATGCTTAGCATGGTAGTTTTTCCATATGTAGGTTCAGATTGGAGGGTTTGAAGACTGGGACATAAGTGTTTGAGTAGGGGTTATTCACTCCCTCCTTGACCAAATTACACTCCCATATAGTTAACTTACTTCGATTTATGGTCTCTCATTAGAAAGCAATCAATGGTGTCGTAGATATCTTGTCCACATAGATCACATTTTTTTGAATGGTTTTTATAAGAGCTGAAGAAGAGGCTTTCATATTCTTTAAGTACCAGGCCAACTTATCAATCTTAACTTAAATTTTAGTAATTAGGTTAATAGGTAAAGCTCCTTTTACTCGTAGAGGGTCATATGTTGTCTATTCGTATCCATTGTTCAAAGAAAATTGTTACTAGCTATTAAGGATGTTAATTTTGGCCCTGCCTAAACTGACCTGACTTTGGCCCAAGTTGACAGGGCCACGAGCCAAAATAATTTAGCTCGACCCTACCCTATCTAGCCCGCCTGTGGCCCATCATACTGGCCCGACTTACTCTGGCCTACAGGCCATCCAACTAGGGGTCAGACTGACTCATTGACATCCCTACTAGCCATTTCCTCCAACAACTCTTCTTCTTCGTCCACTGTCTTGCTCATCAATGATCCTCTTGATGTTGCATCAATGGTGCCTTAGGTAGGTGGGTTCACTCTATTATAGAAAGTTTACAAAAGGAACTCCTTAGGTAGGTTATGATGAGAACACCTCCTTTGCAATTCTTCATATCTTTCCCAAGCTTCATAATGTGACTCCCCATCACTTTGTTCAAAGTTTATGATTTTCCTGATTATCTTTGTAGTATTTGTGAGGGGGAAGTACTTATCTAAGAACACTTGCACTAATTTCTTCCAAGTTGTAACATTCGCGGGACCTAGTAACTGATGCCCTGCCTTATCTCAATCCTTTAGTGTGAAAGGGAAGAGCCTCATCTTAATGCTATCTTCCAACATCCTATGATATTGGAAAGTATCAAATATTTCTAAGAAATTGACTATATGAATGTTAGGATCTTCACTGGTCAGACTAGAAAAATGGACATTAATTTGCAACATGTTTAATAAAATTAGTTTTATTTCAAATGAAGCTACTTAAATAGCTCCTTAGGCTAAAAGAAGTAAATTAATCTAAATAACTCCCCGACAACGATGCCAAAAACTTGATCGAGTGGGCAAGTTTTACAATTTCTTATCCCTCAAAATACTCTAAGTTCATGGGTCGTGAGTGTAGTATATGCGGTGTCGATCCCTCGAGGAGATGGTGAACTAATTGAATTCTAAGTTGTATAAGGTCTAAAGGATAAATAAAATGAAAAGGAAAATTAAATAGATAAGTAAAGAAATGAATTTGGATTAATTGAAAATGAAATTATAAAATTAACACAAAGAAATCAAAATTCAGCACCACCATTGAACAATCAAAAATCACACAAGGAAGATTAGTCAATTATAAGAGGGGGATTTATCTTGTCATCAAATGCTAACATGATTACTTTTGAGTTAATACAGTACTGGTCTTAGACTTTCGAAAGGTGGATTGCTCTCTCTTGAGTTATAATCATTAAACCTTAAATCATAACCTTTAATTGATATGGAATTTGCAATCTCTCAATCAACAAAAAGCCTACACACTAATTAGATCTTAAACCCTCTAATAGATTATTGAGTCCTCACACGAGATCTCTCTTTGTATAAATTATTTGATTTGATTATTTGCATGATCTATTAGATTATTTAATTCTCATTACCCATTCTAATCATTTTGTTATCGATTCAATCTCTTGAATTGTTACCAAAGCATGCAAATACAACAAATAATCATAATACGCAATATACTAACATCTAAAGAAATCATCTTAACATTGATTCAAGAACAAATCCCTAAAGGAATTTATAACATCATCATCAAATCCAAATCAGTCACTATCAAATCCATCTTATACATTCAAAAGAAAGAATAACAAAGATGAAATGAAAATGTCACCTGGAAGGGTCAGGATGGATTTGGAAGACAGCAACAACATCCATCCTTCTTTGTCCCTCTTCCTTTCTCCTTTTCTCTCCTCCTCTTCTCCTTCCGTGGATCTCTCATAACGTAGAAAATGGAGGCACACAGAAATTAGGTTCTTCCCCTCTCTTTGTAGTCTTTTCTAATTAGGGTTAAAAAAATGGCTTTTACCCGACCCCAAAAGATCTGAAATATCCCTCAAAAAGTTAAGTTTAGAAGCCGATCTGCGTTTGTTGTCGCACAAGCCACGAATGTGGCCTGATGACAAGGTCTCTATCATGATGGTGGCAGACCAGGCCATGATTATGGCTTGCCTAAAAAGGTTCTATCATGATCGTGGCCTGGGTCTTTATTTAGGCTTCACTTGAATCTCCTCTATTCTTCGAAATCTAATCTCAAACACTAACAAATACATTAAGGCACCTCAGATACACAAAATTAAAGCTCAATAACGTGATCTAACACATAACATTCAAAACACAAATATCTAAACAACTAACACAATTCTGAACCTAAATATACAATCAATTAATTAAGCAGTAAAATGCCTACTAGAACATCATTCAATCCACAACTATCATTCACTTTGGTGACTACCACCTCTAAATGTGCAATTCGACCTAATCAAACTCATTAATCCTAGTTAATCTCTTTATAAACAAAGAAGTTTAAGATATTTTGGTTATTTATATCTAAGGTATTTATTCTTCTAGTGCATAGATCCTACTTCATCTCCCTATTCTCCATAAAATCCCTAAGATTGAGTCAACGGTGTTTAGTCAAAAATCTAATGATTAAAGAATAAAAGAATAGAATTAACTAAACAAATAGTCAAATCATGCGATAATAATCAAAAAATCCATCCCAAGCTATATCGCTAGTCATAACAAGGGCCTTTAGCCACTAAACATAACAAAAAAACAAAACCAAAAACAAATTAATCATAATATAATAGAAAGAATGAAGAAAAGAGTTAGAGAAGTTATCACAATCTCATATAATCTTTCTCCCAATTCTCCCTAAATTTTCAAAATGAATAAAATTATAAAACCTAAGTAAGGTAGCTATCAAACACCCTCTAAAAACTCATTAGGTTAAACCTAATAATAGTATTTATAGTCAGGGCTACAAAATATAGTCATAATTTGCTTGATCTTTTGATTTTTTTTGGTAGCTTTAAAAATTATGCACGAGAACTAATGTTAGATTAACATCAATATCATTATCAATTTTGTTCTAGAAATTTTATTACCTCAAGTCATTATGTAAGTAGCCTCTAACACTAAGTTATAATTGGTTTTAGTTTTGTTTTGTAACTTCTTGCATGAAAGAATGATGAATTACACTAGCGACATATACCATACTATTATTGGTTTGTTTGTAACTTAGCCCCTTAAACTTCATGAGATATAGACGATGGTTTCCTTAGTGTTCTTAAATCAAACACTAATGTCTTCTATAAAAGTATTTCACTTCTAATTACTTCCAAAATCTCCTTGATTGGACATCTATAGACAAATTTGTACTTAATTATAAGATTTCGCCTTAAGATCATGACTGACAAGTTAATGAACCATACATAGGAAAATATCGTATCATCCATGTAAAATATGCTACAAATATGTCAAATCATAACCTATTTAAACCTAATAACATATAAAATATAGACTTAATTCTCCCACACTTAACTTATTGCTTCTTCTCAAGCAATTAATAATAAGTAAACCCTGACTACTAACTTAGAATCTATTAACTAAAACAAAACAATTATATTTTCATAGGTGTTCAATGACATTTAGCATATGCCATAAGCCTTTAAACCCCTAAGTGTCCTTATTCTCAAAAAATCAAATTTCAAGATATAAAAATTCAAAATCAAAGAAGATATGTACCTTCAATAGAAAAAGTGTTGCATGAAGGCTCAAATTCTCAATAGATCATTCAATTCAAATCAAAGCATGTCCATTTAACAAAGTAGGTTTCTTAGCATTTAAAAAGTTAAGATTTATATTTAAAATAATTAATCATATTATGCATCTAATTTTAATAATCAATTTTAACATAGAATCATGTATCCATTTATGTCATTAACTTTATGTAACTAATTACTCCCCATCCTTGTGAATTGTTATCATTAAGTGCTTGCTAAGAAGTTAGCCAACGCTTGACCCTTTACTAATTTTTAGGAATAAATAAAACTAGGTTAAAATCTATAAATGTCATGAGCCACTTTCTAATGTTCACCAAAATAACTAGTTTGCTCAGCTTATATTTCATCAAATCGATTTACAAAACCACATAAACATGGTTTTAAAGTAATAATGTCTTGATTTTGGGTAGGAAAAATACAGCACCAAACATAATTTCATAATAGAGATGTACATTCTTCCTATTAGCATCAAAATTCTATTTAAATAATAGATATTCTACCCATTACATGCCTCATTATTTTGTCTAGTAAGCACCCAATATATTCCTCTCTTGTAGAAATATATAACTTTAAAGGTATTCCCTTCTGAGGTAACATCAAAATTGGAGGCCTAGCTAAATATTCTTTGATCTTATCAAATACTGTTTAATGCCTTTCTTGCCAATGAAATTCTTTAAATTTTTTAAAACTTCAATAGATCTGATAATTCTTTCATTTTATTGGTCAAATTAGCAATAAACCTTTTGATATAATTTAATTAGCCTAAAAACCTTTAAAGTTTTGTTTTATTTTGAGGTGGTTGCTTCTAGAATCTTCTTTACCTTATTTTTATCTAATTCAATCCCTTTCTGATGGACCAAAAAAGCCAAAAAAAATCATACCTTTACTCCAAAAACAGACTTTAAAGTATTTAACTTCAACTTATATGTTCTAATCCTTTGAAAAGAATCCTTTAAATCTAAAAGCACACTTTAAAGTATTTAACTTCAACTTATACATTATCGTCCTTTGAAAAGATTCCCTTAAATTATAGATATAGTCTATACTCTTCTTAAACTTAGCAACAATATCGTCTATATAAACTTCTAAAATGCAGCTTAATAGATCGTGAAAGATAGCATTCATAGCCATCTAACAGTTGGCCCAAGAATTCTTTACCCAAAAGGCTCACAATCCATTCAAATGTTCATATTAATCCAAAACATTAGATGGTTGCTATAGGGATATCATCATCAGTTATAAAAATATGATTGTAACCAAAAACGTAATCCATAAAAGAAAACAGGGCATGTTTACTCATTGAATCAATTAAAGAATTGATAATTGGCATCATATACACATCTTTGTAACTAATAGCATTCAAATCCTTGAAGTCAACATAAACTCTTACCATTTTTCTTTACTACAAAACATTTGCTAACCATTTAATATATATGGACAATATAATAATACAAGCCTTACATAACTTCTCAATCTCTTATTTGATTTTTAACTCGACTTCTTTGGACCAATGTCTAAGAGGCCGATAGTAAGGATGAATAAACTTATTCTTTATAAGAAGCACAGGTTTTACCAACTTTAAAATCATTCCATTCTCATTTTTAGGTCAAGATTTTTACTAACAAACACACTATGAGATTCTCTTGAACCATTCAAATTTATTTCTTTGAGTGGTTCTTGATTTCACTTCCAAAGTCATCAATATTTACAGGGGCAAATCCTAAATCTTCTAACTGACCTTCATCCTCTATTGAGAATTTTTCTTCCTTAAAAACTAACTCAACATTGTCACTCCCTTCTTATTTGCTACATCTAAAACTTAATTTATGTAGTTGTAGCTAGCTTCTTTATATGAAAGTCTATTCATCAAGTTGCTCTACAGTTAAAACTTTCATCCGTCTATTAACAAACACAATAACAATTTTCTTGACCAACATTTTTGTCTCCAAACTTAACTTTTCTTCACCCTTATTTTTTAAACATTCTCCACAATATAATTTTTGAATTTGAACTGGTGTCACTTGATAATTATGTAAATTTTCCTCTACTATATCCACTCTAGAATGAAAAGGTTGAGAATCAACCTAAACAATTTCCACCTTATTGCTTTTCAAAAAAACAAATGTATTGAAGAGTAAAAGGAATATTGTAATTAGAATGGATCCATTTTCTCCCCAATGAAACTCAATAACTTGCACACAAAGAAAGTTGCTAATGAATACTTCTTTCAACTTTAACAATCGTAGGAAGAATTCCTCATGCCTTAGTCTTTTCCCTACTAAATGCAGCAATAGACGCCTCTATAAGGATCAAATTTACAACGTCTTTACATCATCTTTACATAAAATTTATATCATTTTAGTTGACATAATATTTACCTTTGATCAATATATAAATTCCTTGTATCTTGAGCCATGTTATCGACCAGTTTCTCTTAAACAACCTTCTTTAAAATCCTTGGATCTATAGCCATCACAGATACTTTGCATTCTCTTTTCTCATATATGAGCTCTGCTTCTTCCTATAGATTTTTTTTAAAGAAGCAGGAAGTTTCATGGAAGAAATGGAACATGGCAATTGGATAGGAATTTCTCCTACTGGACTTGAATCTTGGTTCTTTGATCAAGAGGATAGAATTTAGGATTGTGCTTTTCCTTTTTTATGATCTACTTTTCATCAGTAACTTTTACACATTCTTTCATATTCTTTGGCTTTGAAGTATTTTCCTCAAAAGAAATGGGTCTTATTAAAGACAACTTCATTGAGATGAGCTTCTTAAAATATGATGGTTTACTTCCTCTGGACTTTGTAAAAGCTCTCTACCCATGAAATCTTCTATTTTGAGTTCTAGTTAACGAGATTGGATTCTTAGAATGTCTTACATAATTTCATTAATAAGATGGCGGTACCTGAGGTAGTAATATAAATTGAGGATGTCAATGCTAAAAGCTAGGAATTCGAGCATTAGGTATTTTCTTAAAGATTAGGATGAATTATGTTTTATGATTATGTCCTGCAATCTTTACTTTATGTTGGATTCTAGGAACCCATAAATTCTCATTCTTATCATTAACATTCAAACTTTAATTAGGAATGAAAACACTAATTCCTAAATTTGATATTTTCACCAAACGATCCTCTATAATCTTTAGTTTCCGCTTAACATCTAGCAAAATTCGTAAATCAAATCTAACTACATTAATAGCTTTAATTGGTGGAAATAAATCTTCATATATTAACATAGTCTTATCAACTTTAGCAAATAGTAGAATTCCCTTATTGATCCGATCTTGAATAACATTCTTATATACCTAGTATAAGTTTGTAGGGTGATTGCATGTGTTGTGGTACATAAGATAATCTTTCCCCTAAATCTCTTCCTTTTATGGGAATCCTATATTTTAGTGGTAAAGTGAGATATTTCTCCTATAACAAGAAAATAGAAATTTCATATGCTTTTGAAATATCAAAATTATATTGCATCTAAGTAATTGGTGCTTGCAATTTCCTCTTGACTTCAAGTGATTTCCATTAAAAAGTAAGGTAAAGACAAGTACTAATAATATTAATCTCAACACCACTAAATCATTTAAGCTCGTTTCCATAAAATAAGTACTAATTGAACTCTTTTTTCTTTCTTCTTCCCTAACAAGCTCTTTATAGTCAAATACTTTTGCTACCAACTCATAAAATTCACAAAATTCTATACTTTGAAAAATTTTCTGACGCTCAATATCAAGGCCCCTTTAAGCTAAATTTTGATACTCGGTCTTTAGGAGTGCAATTCGGCATTGAATCCTCATTCTCCTAAACCAAGCAATAAACATTTCCATATTCTTTCCACTTTTTTAAGCAATTACAGATAATTTAGCTTTATTGACTTCATGTTAAATCTAAAAATTGAGTATGAAATAGTTTTCCATTTGTTCCCATGAAAGGATATAATTTTTGGAAAGTAAAGCATATCAAGAAAAAGTCACACCTATTAAAGAATTTGGAAACATCTTAAGTTGGAAATTGTTGAATATTTTGTAATTAGCTAATTCACCATACTGAATAGTGAATCTAGGCAATGTGCTTAATAATTGGCTGGTCATCTTCACCAGAAAATAAGGAAAACTTAAGAATTTTGTAGCCAAAAGGAATTAAGATTCTCGTGGTCAACCTCCTCCTTTCCTTATTGTAAAGGAGTGGGTGCTCTAATTATGGATTTATCTTTCTCTTATGGATTCCAAGAATCAAAATATTAATGTCAACTTAAGCTAAATGTAAATTATCATATAACACATCTATTATAATAATATGATACCTCTTAATAAAACTCATTTATATAGGCTACACCAAACTCAAGAATTTTGTAATCAAAAGGAATAAAAATTTTCATGGTCAACCTCCTCCTTTTCTTATTGTAAAGGAGTGGGTGCTCTAATTATGAATTTATCCTTCTCTTGTGGATTCTAAGAAGCAAAACATTAATGTCAATTTAAGCTAAATGTAAATTATTATATAGCACATCTATTATAATAATATGATACCTCTTAATGAAACTTATTTAGATAGGCTACACCAACACTGTGGAAACTAAATAATATAGAAACAACAAACTAACAACACCATACTATAAACCTATCCATGCCAAATATATGTACTATAGAAACAATATATAAACATACAAGTGCCCAATAACAATATCTAACTAGATGGGGATGACATTCACTACTTACCATATCTTCTTTTATTTACCAAAGGAGAGTGAATTCAAAATTTAAAAATCTTACCATTACTGACTAATAAGTGAAGTATATAAATAAATGTGAGAGAATTAAAGTTGATTAATTTTTGATTCTAGGATGTGCAACTAATAAATGGAATGATTAGATGTCATAAGTTATTCAAACACTGCCTAACAGAAGCTTTACACAAAATAAATTACATATTTACCGTTATTAATGGGAATTTTATACTCTAGACTTGGTATTCGAAATCAAGACTTATTTCCAAAGCTTCTCAAGGAAATTTATTTTATAATGATCTTCCTTTTTGACTCTTATAATTTTTTAATATAGTAAAGAACATGTTTTACTAAATGCGGGTGTAATAATTTGTGTCTTTTGAGATAGTGGCTTCAACTTTTACATATTACAATACAATTACAAATCAAAAACAATTTGGAAATAAAGGTAAATAAACATATATAACGATATGAATTTGTATGTAATTGTGTGCAACACAAATACAAAACAACATAGTTTTCTATAAAGTCATGTGTCAATCTTTGTACTTAATATTTATTCCTTCAAATTTCATAATGTGAACATAGTTTAATGTACAATCGTGTAATTAATAGTGTAATGCACAAGCGAGTACTAATATATGTCCTTGATATTTAAGCTTTTCATTATTTTCATTTAGTAATTGAAAATTCACCTTTTACATTTGTTACTTAATCTTAAGGAAACTTATAATTTATTTTACAAATTTTTCATGCAAAGTTCATTCAATCTTGTATAGTTTGTATCAATACATGGTATTTAATATCAAAGTGATGGTATCCTCATTTTAAAGTAAACTTGTAATTTATCTACAATGGTTGGTGGTATTTTTTCAGCATAAATGTGGTATTGGTTATAAGGTTTGGTATAGTTTTTGTTAAGGCGTGGTATTCTTCATACTGAGTGATGGTATTCCCATTTAAAAGTGAAGGTGTGACTTATGAATTATCACTGGTGGAGATTTTTCTACATCAGCATTGTATTAGATGTATGAAGTAATGATATACTTTTAACTGAATCATGTTATACTTTTAATTGAGTGATGCTATTCTCATTTTAAGGTAAACATGTCATTTATCAGTGATGGGTGGTGGTATTTTTTGAACATACCTTTAGTATTAGATGTATGAAGTCTTAGGGTAGTTTAAACTAAAGTTTGTTATTCATTATATTTAATGATGGTATTATCATTTAAAGGTGAACGTGTGATTTATATATTATCAACGGTGGCATTTTTGTATATAGTTATGGTATTGGATGTATGAAGCTTTGTTATAGTTTTAACTAAGACATGGTATCATAATATCAAAGTGGTGGTATTCTCATTCAAAGATGAACATATGACTTATCTATTATAGGAGGTGGTATTTTTTTTAACAGAAGTGTGGTATTAAACTTATGAAAATCTCATATAGTTTTAACTAAGCCATTGAATTCTTAGTATTGAGTGATAATATTCATACTTAATGGTTAATGTATCTGTTGTTGGTAGCTTTTTTTAAAATATAAGTGTGATATTGGATACGTTAAGCTTAGTAGATTATTAACTGACATTACTTAATATTAATGGTATTCTTATTTTAAGGTAAACATATCACTTATCTATAATGGTTGGTGGTATATTTTAAATATAAGTGTAGTATTAGATGTGTGAAGGCCTAGTATAGTTTTAAGTAAGGAATGGTATTCTTCATATTGAGGCATGTTATTCCTATTTAAAGGTTAATGTTTGATTTATCTATTATTAATATTGGTATTTTATGTGAAACTGTAGTATTGGAATTTTTTGTATGGTTTTAATTAAGGCATGATATCTTAATATCAAAGTGATGATATTCTCATTTTAAGGTGAACATATGACTTATCTATTATAGTTGGTGGTATTTGTTTTGTACATAATCATAGTATTGGATACAATAATGTCTAGAATAGTTTTTATTAAGCCAAGGTGTTCTTCCTACTTAATGATGGTATTCTCGTAGCATTTACATTACATCAATGAAGGTCTATGGTTTGTATAAACCTATTCATCACAAATCAAGTAACCAAACTCAATCTTTATGTTGATGGTAATACAAGTCAGTGCTTCATCTTTGTCTTATGTCAGTTTAAAATGAAAAGCTTACCATCTAACAAAAAAAATGAAGGCCCTATTTAAGAATAATACAAATGAAAGTGTAAAAAAATTAAATATAGTCAAAAAGATCTCATTATTTTAGAATAGAATTTTCTCAACTTCCAAGAACATGAAATTCTTAATTCTTTTAAATTATTGTCAAGCAGTAATAGTATTAGCACAAATAATTTATAAAAAATTTAATTTTTTCCTTTTTCAATATAACAATAAGGAATTTGAACAAAAAATGCAAGATAAATGATGATGAGTAATAAGTAATAGTAGTCGTAGAAGAAGAAACTTTGTAATATTATAATTATATGCTTACCCCTTTCCATTAAAATACAATTAAATTTACTTAGATGGCAAGTGGTTGGCCAAACTCGGCAAAATATTGTTGGCTACATAGTTTTCCCCTTTACCTTATTATTAATATAATTGTCTCTATTTTTGAAGTTTGTTTCCTCTTTTCCTTTACTTCATTTGAACATCTTTGTTTTTTTTCTTCATCTTGGTTTTTTTCCCCTCTTCTATATTCATTATTTGTTCCATCTGTAAGAGTACCTTTCTACATAATACTATAAACACGTTAGCCTACGAAATTAGTTTGAGAAAATCCATTAGTGTCTCATTTAAGTATAGATAAATGGAACCATTTTACTCTAAAGCTAGGTAGATCACTAGCCTAAAACTAATAATATAATCTTCATGTGAAACATCAATTCCAATAATAACACCCTATAAATGAAAATCTAATTTGATGGAGCTTTTTTGTTTGAAGCTTTGGATGTGTTGTTAGATAAATAACTTCAAAGTGGTAAGGCAAACAAGTAATCACCAATGTTAACATCTAGTGGACCACGTTGGTTAATAACTGCAGTAACATATACACAAGTAAAATAGAAGCACTTTGAGGAATTTTGTGCATTTAACTTGGTCAACTATAAACTCAACTTCAAGCTATCATCATCAAGACATAGGCTACAATTAGTTGGTATAGCTACAAATACTTTTTATTAGGATTACTATAAAAATTGGTTTTTACTTATGGCCTTTATTAAGGATCAAGCGATAATGAAGAAATTTAGTCATGATATAAAATTATATGTAGGGAGGCTCTAATTGTGTTCTTCGAGGCTTATAAGATGCTCATTCATGAGCTAATATAGAGGTCTTAGATGGATAGTATACAAGGGAAAACGAGGACACTCCATAAAGAATATTTTTCCTTTATTATTGTGGTCACTAATATCTTTGACTTTCTTCCTAAACTTGTTTTGCAATAATTTTTTCT
>JANKYF010000008.1:55526068-55537759 GCA_029829435.1 Erythroxylum hondense
AATTGTGAAATATGATCAAATGTGCAACAATGCGAATATATATATGTGAATTGATGTTGTTGCATGGATTGAGTGGATCATCGATGATGGTTACCTCATTGAGTTCGCAAAACTCACCAAAATTTGCAATTAATTTCAGGACCTAGAAGAATACCCCGTTAGGCAATGGGCGTATAGCATCTGCTAGTGAGTGAGAGAAGAGGTCGGGGATTAGTTCGCGTCTGCATTAGTATCTGATAAATTCTGTATAAAATTGTATTTTCTGAATTTTTGTATTAATGATTAGTTCTATTTGTAAGTCAACAGATTGAAAAGAATTGTATTTCTGAAAAGGGCCCCCGTGGCCATTGTATTTACCGATGATTAGGTATGTTAATGATTTTCAGCTAGTGTATGCTTATGTTTTCAAAAAAAAATTTATACTGAGTTTTGACTGAGTGATGTAGCACACCACCCTCGCAGGGCACGACCTCGGATATCACCATCGATGTCGGGTTTGGGTCATACAGGAGTGGGGTGTTACATCCAGGGAGACCAAGGAAGCAAGCACCGACTAGAGTGTTTGCAATGACACGGGAGGAGGCAGAGGTCGCTTTAGAAGTTGTGACTGGTACGGTTAAATTGTTTGATGCTAATGTTGTTGTTTTAATTGATTCGGGGTCTACCTACTCTTTTGTTTCATCAGATAGAACTGTGTATGGTAGAGATTTGAGCTCATTCGATACTCCTTTGATGGTGAGTACTCCAATCGGCCAGTATATTATTATCAGTCAAGTTTATAGAGACTGTGAGATATATATTGACGAGGAACAGTTAGTAGTGGATTTGATGCCATTGAAGATGGGAGGATTGGATGTGATTTTGGGCATGGACACATTAGAGAGGTATAATGCTAATTTAGATTGCAAACAGAAGATAGAAGAGTTTAGGTTGGACAATGGTAGAAAGGTGGTGTTTATGAGGAACAAAAAGGCAAGCCCACCTAGAATTGTTTCAGCTCTGACAGCAAAGAAGATGATTAGGAAAGGATATAAGGCATTTTTGGCCTATGTGGTAGACACGAAGGCCGATGGAGGGAAGTTAGAAGAAATTTATGTAGTCGTGGAATTCCTGAATGTCTTTCCCGAGGAATTACTAGGACTACCACCACCTAGAAAAATTGAGTTTCCCATTGAGCTTCTATCAAGTACTGTACCAATCTCAATTATGCCTTACCGGATGGCTCCGATGGAATTGAAAGAGCTTAAGGAGCAATTGGAAGAGTTGTTGGAGAAAGGGTATATAAGGCCGAGCTCTTCACTTTAGGGTGCTCCGTTCCGTTTTGTAAAGAAAAAAGATGGATCATTGAGGATGTATGTGGATTATAAGAAGCTAAACCATGTCACTGTCAAGAAAAAATATCCACTCCCACGTATAAATGATATTTTTGATCAGTTGCAAAGGGCAAAAGTCTTCTCCAAGATAGACTTGAGATCAGGTTATCACCAGTTGAGGATAAAGGAGTCTGATGTGTCAAAGACTACTTTTAGAACACGGTATAGGTATTTTGAGTTTTTAGTTATGCCCTTTGGATTAACGAATGCACCTACAGCTTTCATGGACTTGATGAATCGAGTTTTTAAGTCCTTCTTAAACCAATTTATCATTGTCTTTATTGATGATATATTGGTTTATTCCAAGAGTGATAAGGAATATGAAAAGCATTTGAGGATTGCCTTAGAGACATTAAGGAAGAACGAGATGTATGCCAAATTCGACAAATGTGAGTTTTGGCTAAGGGAAGTAGCATTCCTTGGACATGTAATTTCAGAGCAAGGAGTGCATGTGGATCCGAGGAAGATAGAAGCAGTTGTGAAATGGGAAGCACCTAAGAATGTAGATAAAGTGAGGAGTTTCTTGGGTTTAGCCGAATATTACAGGAGGTTCGTGGAGGGGTTTTCGATAATAGCAGCTCCACTTACCAGATTGACAAGGAAGAATCAAAAGTTTGTGTGGACAGATGAATGTCAAAAGAGTTTTGAGGAGCTTAAGTACAGATTGATGAGTGCACCGATTTTGACTTTACCTTCGGGCAGTGATGGATATATAGTATATAGTGATGCCTCAAGAAAAGGATTGGGTTGTGTATTGATGCAAGGAGATAAGGTGATTGCTTATGCTTCTAGGCAATTAAAACCCTACGAGATGAATTATCCTACGCATGACTTAGAGTTAGCTGCCATAATTTTTGCATTGAAAATATGGAGACATTATTTATATAGAGTCACCACCAGGGTGTTTACAGACCACAAGAGCCTTAAGTATCTGATGAGCCAGAAAGAGTTGAATTTGATGCAGAGAAGATGGTTGGAACTACTAAAAGATTATGATTTGATGATAGACTATCACCCGAGGAAAGCTAATGTAGTAGTGGATGCATTGAGCAGACAATCGACTATGGCACATGTAGAGACAGTATATGTTCCTTTGTTGAAGGAATTGGCCAAACTTAGAGTGAGATTGAAGCAAGATGAATTTGGGTGTATATTGGCTAACTTTAGAGTAAGACCGGTGTTGAATGAAAAGATCAAGGAATTACAATAACAAGATGAGCATTTGAGCAGACTCAGAGAGGAGATTAAAAATGGCAAACCTTCTGAAATAGAGATAAGAGAAGATGGATTAATGGTGGTAGGTAACCGATTATGTATTCCAGATATGCAAGAGCTGAGAGATGAGATTTTTGATGCGGCGCACAATGCCCCCTATGCCATGCACCTAGAGTGTACAAGAATGTATAGAGATTTAAAAGAGCACTTTTGGTGGAAGGGAATTAAGAAGGATATTGCGGAGTATACTAAGAGATGCTTAGTGTGTCAGCAAGTCAAGGCTGAGCATCAAGCACCTTCAGGCAAGCTTAAACCTTTGCCTATTCCTAAATGCAAGTGGAAAAAGATTACGATGGATTTCTTGATGAGGTTGCCCAAAACCAACAGAAAACATGATGCAATATGGGTGATAGTCGATAGGCTAACGAAGCCAGCACATTTCTTACCAATTAAGCTGACTGATTCTTTGAATGCTTTGGCTAAGAAATATGTGGATGATATAATCAGACTACATGGAATTCCAAGCTCTATAGTTTCGGATAGAGATCTCAGGTTCACCTCTAGATTTTAGGAAAGCTTACAGGAGACTTTGAGAACTAAGTTGCACTTTAGTACAACTTTTCATCCACAGACTGATGGACAATCAGAAAGGACAATACAGACTTTGGAGGCAATGTTGAGAGCTTGTGTTATGGATTTCAAGGGCTCATAGGATGATCATTTGCATTTAATTGAGTTTGTTTACAATAATTCCTATCATTCGGAAATTCAGATGGCACCTTATGAAGCTTTGTATGGTAGGAGATGCAAAACTCCTATTTGTTGGGATGAGGAAGGTGAAAGAAGGCTTTTAGGGCCTGAGTTGGTGCAAGTCACAGTTGATAAGATTAAATTGGTGAAGCAGAGGATTAAAGCAGCTCAAGATAGAATGAAGAGCTATGTAGATGCACATAGAAAAGAGATAGAATTTGAAGTTAGAGATAAGGTATTTCTTAGAGCTTCTCCATGGAAAGAGTTTTTGAGGTTTGGTAAGAAAGACAAGCTTAGTCTGAGATATATAGGCCCTTATGAGATCACTGAGAAGATCGGGCCTTTAGCATATAAGTTAGCTTTGCCACCGGAATTGTCTAAAATTCACAATGTCTTCCATGTATCAATGTTGAGAAGGTATCGATCCGACCCTTCGCATATAGTTCAATCTTCAGAGGTTCAGTTAAGGGAGGATTTGAACTATAAGGAGCAACCAGTGAAGATTTTGGACCTGAAGGAAAAGGTTTTGAGAAACAAGGTTGTGAAGCTGGTCAAAGTCTTATGGAAGGACCACTCAACGGAGGAGGCTACATGGGAGCTTTTGGAAGCAATGAGGGAAAAGCATCCACACCTCTTTGTGGACTCAGGTAAGAATTTCGAGGACGAAATTCTTTTAGGAGGGGAGAAATGTTAGGCCCCGAATTTTTTTAATTTATTTATTAAACATGATTTGAATAAATTTTGTGGTCTTATTAGATAAACCATTTTATTTGGAGTTTAATTATTATGCCAAAGTTATAATTAAATTAGTGTATGGTTAAGGTATTAAATTATGGCCTAAGGTAAGTAGTTGGATTGAATGAAAGAGGGGGTAGAATTGGAAGATCATTTAAGTCTAAAGGTTGTAAGGCTTAATTTGGAGGGCAAAAAGGGACATTTTAAGATTATTAACGATGTAGAAGAAGAAAAATGGTGAGTGAGAAGAGAGAAAGAAGGAGAGTGTCATGGGTGTGAGAAGAAAGAAGGAAGATAGCGTTTTGGAGATCTTGAAGAGTTGAAGCTAAACAAGTGCGTATAAGCCTTTGTTCTTTTTTTGATTTATTGGTTTAACCAAGCTTAATGATAGTTATAAGTTGAATGTGTGTAGAAAGTTGTTGATGAATGACATAGGTTAATGTTTTAATCTTTTAGGGTTAATGATCAAAGATAGATTATGATGTATTTGTGAATGAATTTGAGTTGAAATGGAGTAGAGAATGAAGTGAACATGAAGTAAAAATGATGGTTGAGGTTTAAGATGTGATAGTAGAAGTAGATGGGAAGTAAAAATATGAAAAAATGAAGTGTTTGCGATGCCTCTATCAAAGTTTGCCGCGGCTAACATTACTCGCCGTGGCAAACTCTTGTTTTGGGCTAATTTTGAGTATACTTTGATATTTTAGGCATAACTTTTTATGTAGTTGCCCAAATGAAGTTATTTTTTATTTAGAATAAACTAGAGACATAGATCTACAAATTGTATGAGGGAATAGAGTCTAAATTCAGTCTTTAAGAATTTCAATTTTGAGAGTGAAGTTGAGCATAGAATTTTGTTTCATGCATAAGGATAGTCTAAAATTGTTTAGGTAGTAACTTTCCGATTATTGAACCAAATTGAATGGAATTTTTAGTTATTATTCAATAAGTAAATCAAGTGAGGCAAGAGGAGTAAGATTAAGGGCACATTTGAGCAAGTAACAAGCAAGGATTTCAAGGTGGGTTACAGTTTTATGATTTAGTAATAGGCCATAAATGTTTTCTTTCAAATGATGGAAATAAATGCCAACTACTTCATGAATATGCATTATAACTCTTTGAATGCTTTGAAAAAGTGTTATGTGCTTGGTATGAGTTTATGGTATTGATGATTTATGACAAGAACATGAAAATGATTTTTGAAAAGATACTATGTTTGAAAAAGATCAAGTTTAAAAAATTTACCATTTTGGGCAATAAATTTACAAGATTATGAAATACATGTTATGTGGGTTTGGTTTGGTCCATTCTATTGTCAAATGCACTTTGACTAAATACTTCTCCTGTCGGCCTGCTAGTAGCATGGAGCTCCTTCATAGACTCCCTCATGTTTACGACTACATAAAACCACTATGTGGGATTGTGTTAGTTCATTATGTTCACGACTTCATAGGACCATTATATGAAAATATGTTAGTTCGTTATGTTTATGGACCTTCCATACTATTTTGATGTGCATATGTGCTCAAGATATATTGACAAGATTGATGCATACCTGATTTGCATTATTGAGAATTTGGATGAGAATTTGAGAAATACATGCTTTGTGATATAATGTGAATTTTGTTACAATGGAAAATAAGTTTTCAATGGTTTTGCTTGTTACTAGTTATAAAATTGTTACTCATAAGCTTTAAGCTCACCCCTCCCATTTTGTCCCATCCTCAGGTCAAGAGCAAGCGATCGAGTAGTCAAGAGTCAAGGCATCACTCCGATTAGGCTTATTTTTGTATTTGAAGTTATTTTTGTAAAACATGGCTTTAGTTGCATTTTGAGGAATTCTAATTTTGCAAATGATGTATTTTTGGTTTATGTTGTAATGTGGCTTGAAATGCCCATTAAAGCTTTGTAAAACTCTCACTTTTGATATTAATGAAATATGTGTTTGGACTTGTCTATGATTTTTCATGCTTTCACAAAGTATTTGGATTTTGAAAATTACATGTGTTTATGTATAAGTTCATTTTGTTTGGGGTTGAATTGAGGATGGTTGTTGGGGACTTTATGGTTACATTTAGTAGAGTTAATGTTGAGGGTTGAGTAGTTGAAAGAGTTTAAGATGCATTAAATGAGGTATATTGATTTTGGGTCCTGCTTCAAGGGTTTTCATCACAGCAAAGCTGAGAGTTCGCCACGGCGTAATTAACCCGAAGCTTTTCATTTTTGCTGGCCTAATGAGTTCTCTGCGGCGAAAGTACAATTTCAAGTTCATCGCAGTGAAAGTTAAATCATTCGTCGTGGTGTAAAATTCCCGAGAGGTCCAGGGGATTTTCTTTACAAATGTTTGTTACGGCGAAACAAACAGTTCACCGTGGCAACGCTCCCTTTTGCATCCAAGGAAATTTTCTTCTAAATTTTTCAACCTTTAAGTCTCCCTTAGGGTTCAAGCCTCATGATCCCATGTCAAATGTTTGGCTCCAGAAATGGGGTTCAACATGTTGTGGTATCAAAGCGATTAGGTTTATGTCCAAGTGTAGGACTAGGTTTAGGCATGAATGGGTAAATTAAGACATTAAACGAATGTGCATTATTTTAAATTGTTTCACATGATTTGAAATTGTTTTATACTACTTGAACTGTTTTACATAATTTGAGAATTGTTTTGCATTAACTAAAGGTTTTCAATGGTTTTAAGTTGAAGGAGTGAAAATGTTGTCTCGAAGGAGAACTCGAGGAGCTATAGCTCGATCTTGCTCTTGCCAAGGGAGCACAGATGAATCCTATGTCCCGCAAGATGCAAGGACACATTCTCCTCCGAATTCTGAGGCACCTAGTATGCAACAGAAAATGCCTCCATCGCCTACTCCTATACCTCAAGCAAACCCGATGGATCCACGATTCTTTTAAGCCTTCGCTCAGGCTTTCTCATATGCCATGGGTCAAGGATCTCAGGTTTTGATGCAAGCTCCAGTGGAGAGAAGTGGACAGTATGATAAGCTTCGCAAGTTTGGGGCTGTAGATTTCAATGGAACGACAAATCTAGAAGAGGCCGAAGCATAGTTGAAGAGGACCGAGAGGGTTCTAATTTAGATGAAGTGCTCGAATGAGGAGAAGCTAGACTATGCAGTTAGCTTGCTACAGGGGGACGCACTGCATTGGTGGGAATTAGTGCCTCACAGTCAAATCTTATCATTGGTACTGATATAGAGAGATTTTGTGAAAGTGTTCAGGAAGAAGTACCTCTTCAGAGTTTATGTACAAGAGATGGCTAGGGAGTTTTTGAATCTCACATAGAGAGATATGAGTGTGAGTGAGTATGAGCTAAAGTTCACTCAGCTTTTCCGATATGCAGCCAACATTGTGGCGAATGAAGAAGACAAGTGCCGCAAGTTTAAGAGAGGGCTTCATTTGGAGATCAAGGAAAAGTGTTGATCCACAATTTCTGTGACTACCAACAGTTGGTAGATGCCACACTCCAGGCTCAGAAACTGGAGAACATCAAGTATGAAGTGAATAAGAAGAGGAAGAATAGGGAGCAGTCTTCCAAGAAGGGGATGAGTGCTCCAATGCCTGAGAGGAGTACGAAAAGCTTCCATACACAGAGTGAGGTAGGGAGTAGTGCTTCTGGTAAGAGTAAGCAAGCAAGGGCAAAGTCAGTGCAAGGCTCAACAGTAGGAGGAAATAGAAGGGTGGAAAGGAGTAGGTACTCAAACCCTCAATGTGAACATCGTGGGAAGTTCCATAAGGGAGAGTGTTTCAGGTTACTTGGACCATGCTTTCGAAGCGGGAAGAGGGGATACTTAATCAGAGACTGTCCCCAGGTATCAAGGCAAGAGGGGTTAAAGTTTCAAGCCCCGAAGAGAGCAGAAATAGTGGGAACTAGGCCAGCCATTAAAGTGGGTAGTTCTGGACTTAAAAAAAAGGTCATTCCTCTAGGAAGGCCAAAGGGTCAAGCGCAAGCAAGGGTGTTTGCTATGATCAGAGAGGAAGCTGTAGCCACACCTGAGGTTGTCACCGGTATGGCTCAGTTATTTAATTCAGCAATGTACTTACTAATTAATTCTGGTTCCACACATTCTTTTGTTTCTACAAGCATGACATTACATGATGTTGATTCGATGCCTTTGGGTAACTCTTTGATTGTTAGTACTCCTTTAGGGAGGAATGTGATAATCAGTCAAGTATATAGAGGTTGTGAACTCTTCATTGATGGTGCTAGACTGGTAGTGGACCTCCTATCTCTAGACCTAAAGGGCTTAGATGTTATACTTGGAATGAATGTTATAGAAAAATATCATACGAAGTTGGATTGTGGCTTTAAGGAAGTGAAATTTGATCTGGGCAGTGATGAGAAGGTGATTTTCAGAGGGGATAGGAAAACACCAACACCAAGAATTATTTTGACTTTACTAGCTGACAGAATGATGAGAAAGGGGTGTGAAATCTTCTTGGCGCATGTTGTGGACACGGATGTGAATGGAGGGAAGTTAGAAGATTTTTCCATTGTGAGGGAATTTTCAGATGTACTCCCAGAGGACTTACCTAGTTTGTCACTGGTGAGGGAAATCGAGTTTGTCATTGACTTGATTCCTAGGACCACACCAATTTTCATACCACCATATAGGATGGCCCCAGCTGAATTGAAGGAGCTCAAGGAATAGTTGGAAGAACTGTTAGAGAGGGGTTATATACGGCCAAGTTTGTCACCTTAGAGAGCGCCTATTTTATTTGTTAAGAAGAAGGAAGGAACATGGCGGATGTGTATCGATTACCGGAGACTCAACAGGGTGACTATCAAAAACAAGTATCCTCTGCCTCAGATTGATGATCTGTTTGACCAGCTGTAGGGAGTAAGGGTATTTTCCAAGATTAACCTGAGATCGGGCTATCATCAGCTCAAAATCAAGGAGTATGATATGAGTACGACAACCTTTAGGACTCGATATGGGCATTACGAGTTCCTAGTCATGCCATTCGATTTGACCAATGCTCCAGCTGCTTTCATGGATCTTATGAATAGGGTCTTCAAGGAGTATCTGGATCAGTTTGTCGTAGTGTTTATAGATGACATTCTGGTGTATTCCAAGAGCGAAGGGGAACATGAAGAGCATCTCAGGATTGTGTTGCAGACATTGAGGGAGAGGGAACTGTATGCCAAATTCAACAAATGTGAATTATGGCTTCATGAGGTAATATTCCTTGGATATGTGATTTTGAAAGATGAGGTACATGTGGATCCAAGGAAGATTGAAGCAGTGGTAAATTGGCATGCACCCAAGACAGTGACAAAGGTGAGGAGTTTTCTGGGTCTGGAAGGGTACTATAGGAGATTCGTTGAAGGATTTTCTATGATAGCTACTTCGATGACTAAGTTATTGAGGAAGAATCAGAAATTTGTCTGGAGTGAGGAATGTCAGAAAAGTTTTGAGGAGATCAAGCGACAAGTGCTCCAGTTTTGATTTTGCCTACTAAAGATTAGGGTTATATAGTGTACAATGATGCTTTAAGAAAGGGTTTAGGTTATGTGTTGATGCAGGGAGACAGGGTGATAGCTTATGTTTCAAGGCAACTGAAGTCTTATGAATTGAATTATCTGACCCATGATTTGGAATTGATAGTGGTGATTTTTTCCTTAAAAATTTAGAGACATTCTTTGTATGGAGTTCAGACGAGAATTTTTACAAATCACAAAAGTCTCAAGTATCTGTTGAGCTACAAGGAACTAAATTTGAGACAGAGAAGGTGGATTGAGTTGCTTAAGGATTATGATTTGTTGATTGAGTATCATCCAGGAAAGACAAATGTAGTGGCGGATACTTTGAGTAGGAAATCCTCAATAGCCCATGTTCAGATAGTTTATCTGCCTTTATTGGAAGAAATGGCTAAGCTTATAATAAGTTTGAAACCAAAGGAACCTAAGTGTATTGTTGCTAACTTCAGAGTAAGACTGGTACTCAAGGAGAAAGTTGAGTTACAGGCATAAGATACATAATTGAACAAGCTCCGAGAAGAAATTCAGAGTGGCAAGAAGTCTGAAGTGGTAGTGAGGGATAACGGACTCATAACTGTATGAAATAGGCTTTGTATTCTGAATGTCAAGGAGGTGAAGGATGAGATACTGGATTAGGCACACAATGCGCCTTATGCCATGCACCCAGGTAGCACCAGGATGTATAGAGATTTGAGAGAGCATTTTTGGTGGAAAGGCATGAAGAATGATGTAGCAAAATATGCAAGTAAGTGTCTAGTGTGTCAGTAAGTCAAGGCTGAACACCAGGCACCTACAAGCAAGTTAAGGCCATTGCCTATTCCTGAGTGGAAGTGGCAAAGAGTGACTATGGACTTTTTGATGGGTTTGCCCAAGACCAGTAAGAAGCATGATGCCATATGGGTTATTGTTAATCAGTTGACGAAGTCAGCCCATTTTCTGGCAATCAAACAGACTGATTACCTACATGTGTTAGGAAAGAAGTATATTGATGAGATAGTAAGATAACATGGGATTCCAAATTCCATAGTTTCTGACAGAGATCCTTGATTCACTTCAAGATTTTGGGAAAGCTTGCAAGAAGCTTTAGGAACCAAGTTGAATTTCAGTACAACTTTTCACCCCCAGATTGATGGTCAATTTGAGAGGACCACTCGGACCCTTGAGGGAATGCTCATGGCATGTGTGCCAGAATCAGCCTAAGATTCATCCTGCCTCTTTCCTCTAACCTCTTATCTGTGCTCTCCTTGACCATCCTTCAACAACTGTTCAATTCTGATTGAGGTCGCTCGGAATTCTGTAAAACTGCCCAAACTAGAAATGACAAGCCTCATTTTGATCTCCATATTCAAACCATCCTCAAATTGTCTACATTTTTCTTCTTCAGTTGGGATCAATGCTGTCGCATATCCCATTAGCTCATTGAATTTGATCTGATACTCTGTCACTGTGAGTCTGCCTTGCTTCAAGTCCAAAAATTCTTTCATTTTTCGATCCATGTAAATCTTCGGCATGTAATTCTCTTGGAACACTCTTAGAAAATCTTCCTAAGTCAAACTACAAGGTCTGGTGGTACTAGCCGGCACAGTTTTCCACTACTGGTATGCGGGACCTTACAGTAGTGAGACTGCATAATTAATCTTTCTTTTGTTTCACAATCCATCTGATTGAACACTCTTTCTGTTATCTCTAATCACCCTTCTGATTCAGCTAGGTCTATACTTCCATAGAAGTCCACAACCTTTTGCTTCCTCAATTTATCATATCTTCTTTCTCGCCTTTCTGCAATTCTCGGAGGCATCTGAGCAAACTCAGGTATAGGAGACTCTACATTGACTCCTACAGACTCTATGTCAACTAACTCACCAATTGGATTTCCTATGGAAGGTGACCTATAACAAACAAAAGTGTGATCACTGTCTGAATATCTCACTATTTATCATATTTCAACTCATATTTGTCCCTAAAGATGCCAAACCATGCTTTGATACCAAAAAATGCAACATTTCACAACCACAAGGTACATACCCAAACATTCAAGAATATTTAATTGCATATCCTATGATAATGGCATGTTAGAGCAAAAACAAATCCAACTTACACATGGCATCATCTAACATAATCAGAAGT
>JANKYF010000008.1:55537859-55551145 GCA_029829435.1 Erythroxylum hondense
TATGTTTGAAAAAGATCAAGTTTCAAAAATTTGCCATTTTGGGCAACAAGTTTACAAGATTATGAAATACATGTTATATGGGTTTGGTTTGGTCCATTCTATTGTCAAGTGCACTTCAACTAAAGGCTTCTCCCTCCTACCCACTAGTGGCATGGAGCTCCTTTATGGACTCCCTCATGTTCATGACTACACAAAACCACTATATGGGATTATGCTAGTTCGTTTTGTTCACGACTTCACTGGACCATTATATGGAAATGTGTTAGTTCGTTCTATTTATGGACCTTCCAGACCATTTTGATGTGCATATGTGCTCATGATACATTGACAAGATTGATGCATACCTGACTTTCATTATTGAGATTTTGGTTGAGAATTTGAGAAATATATGCTTTATGATACAATGTGAATTTTGTTACAATGAAAAATAAGTTTTCAATGGTTTTGCTTGTTACTGGTTATAAAATTATTACCCACGAGTTTTAAGCTCACCCCCACTCTCCACCCCTTATTCAGGTGAAGAGCAAGGGATCGAGTAGATTAAGAGTACGGCATCACTCCGATTAGGCTTATTTTGTGTTTGAAGTTATTTTTGTAAAACAAGGCTTTAGTTGCGTTTCAAGAAATTCTACTTTTGCAAATGATGTATTTTTGGTTTATGTTGTAATGTGGCTTGAAATGCTCATTAAAGCTTTGTAAAACTCTCACTTTTGATATTAATGAAATATATGTTTGGATTTGTTTATGAATTCTCATATTTTTGCAAATATTTGGATTTTGGAAATTGCATGTGTTCATATATAAGTTCAATTTGTTTTGGATTTTGAATTGAGGATGGCTCCTTTTAGTAGAGTTAATGTTGAGGTTGAGTAGTTGAGAGAGTTTAAGTTGCATTAAATGAGGTTTGTTGATTTTGGGTCCTACTTCAGGGGTTTTCGCCGCGGCAAAAACACAATTTCAGGCTCGCCATGGTGAAAGTTAAATTGCTCACCGCGGCGTAAAATTCCCGACAGATCCAGGGTATTTTCTTTCATATGTTCGCCACGATGAAGCCACAGTTCGCCGCGGCAACGCCCTCTTTGCTTCCGAGGGAGTTTTCTTTTAAATTTTGAAAATTTCCAAGCCTCTCTCCATGCTCAAGCTTCATGATCCCATGTCCGATGTTGGGCTCCGGAAACGGGGTCCAACATGTTGTGGTATCAGAGCAACTAGGTTTAGGTCCAGGTGTAGGACTAGGTTTGGACATGAAATGGGTAGATTAAGACATGAAATGAATGTGCATTGTTTTAAATGAACAGTTTGCATTGTTTTAAATTGTTTAACATGATTTGAACTTGTTTAATATGATTTGAAATTGTTTTATACGATTTGAACGTTTTACATACTTTGAGAATTGTTTTGCATGAACTAAAGGTTTTAAATGGTTTTAAATTGAAGGAGTGAATATGCCACCTCGAAAGAGAACTCGAGGAGTGATGACTCGATCTCACTCTCACCAAGGGAGCACGAATGAATCCTATGTTCCAAAAGATGCAGGGACACATTCTGCTCCGGATTCTGAGGCACCTAGTATGCAACAGGAAGTGGTTCCAGCTCCTCCTCCTATGCCTCAAGCAAACTTCATGGATTCGTGGATTTTTCAAGCCTTTGCCTAGGCTTTCACCTATGCCATGAGCCAAAGGTCACAAGTGTCGGTGCCAGCTCTAGTGGATAGGAGTGGGCAGTATGATAAGCTCCGCAAGTTTAGGGCTGTGGATTTCAATGGAATGACAAATCCAGAAGAGGCCGAAGCATGGTTGAAGAGGACTGAGAGGGTCCTGGTTCAAATGAAGTGCTCGGATGAGGAGAAACTGGATTATGTAGTTAGCTAGCTTCAAGGGGACGCACTGCATTGGTGGGAATCAGTGCCTCATAATCAGGTCATGCCACTGGTACTGATATGGAGAGATTTTGTGGAAGTGTTCAGGAAGAAGTACCTCTCTAGAGTTTATGTACAAGAGAAGGCCAGGAAATTTCTGAATCTCACACAAAGGGATATGACTGTGAGTGAGTATGAGCTAAAGTTCACTCAGCTTTCCCGATATGCGGCCATCATTGTGACGAATGAAGAGGACAAGTGCTGCAAGTTTGAAGGAGGGCTTCACTTGTAGATCAAGGAGAAAGTCTTGATTCACAATTTCTGTGACTACCAGCAGTTGGTAGATGCCGCACTCCAGGCTGAGAAACTGGAGAACATCAATTATGAAGTGAATAAGAAGAGGAAGAATAGGGAGCAGTATTCCAAGAAGGGGATGAGTGCTCCAATGCCTGAGAGGAGTACGAAGAGCTTCCATACTCAGAGTTAGGTGGGGAGTAGTGCTTTTGGTAAGAATAAGCAAGCAAGGGCAGTGTCAGTGCAAGCCTCAACAGTAGGAGGAAATAGCAGGGTGGAAAGGAGCAGGTACTCGAACCCTTAATATGAACATTATGGAAAGTTCCATAAGGGAGAGTGTTTCAGGTTACTTGGAGCATGCTTTCGATATGGGGAGAGGGGACACTTGATCAGAGACTGTCCCCAAGTACCAAGGCAAGAGGGGTTACAGTTTCAAGCCCTGAAGAGAGCAAAAACAGTGGTAACTAGGCCAGTCACTGAGGTGGGCAGTTTTGGAGCTGCAAAGAAGGCTATTCCTCCAGGAAGGCCAAGGGGTCAGGCACAGGCAAGGGTGATTGCCATGACTAGAGAGGAAGCAGTAGCCACACCAGAGGTTGTCATGGGTATGGCCCAGTTATTTGATTCAGCAGTGTACTTACTAATTGATTCTGGTTCCACACATTCTTTTGTTTCTGCAAGCATGACATTACATGATGTTAATTCGATGCCTTTGGATAACTCTTTGATTGTTAGTACACCTCTAGGGAGGAATGTGATAATCAGTCAAGTTTATAAAAGCTGTGAGCTCTTCATTGATGGTGCTAGACTAGTAGTAGACTTACTACCTCTAGACCTAAAAGGTTTAGATGTTATACTAGGAATGAATGTTATGGAGAAATATCATGCGAAGTTGGATTGTGGCCTTAAAGAGGTGGAATTTGATTTAGGCAATGGTAAGAAGGTGATTTTCAGAGGGGATAGGAAAATACCAGCACCAAGAATTATTTCAGCTTTGCTAGCTGACAGAATGATGGGAAAGGGGTGTGAAACCTTCTTGGCGCATGTTGTGGACACGGATGTGAATTAAATGAAGTTAGAAGATTTTCCCATTGTGAGGGAATTTCCAGATGTATTTCCAAAGGATCTACCTAGTTTGCCATCAGTAAGGGAAGTTAAGTTTGCTATTGACTTGATTTCTAGTACCACGCCTATTTCCATACCACCTTATAGAATGGCTCCAGCTGAGCTAAAGGAGCTTAAGGAATAGTTAGAAGAACTGTTGGAGAAGGGGTATATAAGACCGAGTTCGTCACCTTAGGGGGTGCCAGTTTTGTTTGTTAAGAAGAAGGATGGGACATGGAAGATGTGTATTGATTACCGGAGACTCAACAAGGAGACTATTAAGAACAAGTATCCTCTACCTCGGATTGATGATCTGTTTGACTAGCTGCAGGGAGCAAGGGTCTTTTCTAAGATTGATCTCATATCGGGCTATCATCAGCTCAGAATCAGAGAGTCTGATGTAAGTAAGACAACTTTTAGATCTCGGTATGGGCATTACGAGTTCCTAGTCATGCCATTTGGTTTGACCATTGCTCCAGCTGCATTCATGGACCTTATGAATAGGGTTTTCAAGGAATATCTGGATCAGTTTGTCATAGTGTTTATCGATGACATTCTGGTGTATTCCAAGGATGAAGGGAAATATGAGGAGCATCTCATAATAGTGTTGCAGACATTGAGGGGGAGGGAACTTTATGCCAAATTTAGCAAATGTGAATTCTGGCTTCATGAGGTGATATTCCTTGGACATGTGATTTCTAAAGATGGGGTATATGTTGATCCAAGAAAGATTGAAGCAGTGGTGAATTGGCATGCACCTAAGACAGTGACAAAGGTGAGGAGTTTTCTGGGTTTGGCAGGATATTATAGGAGATTCGTTGAGGGATTTTCTATGATAGCTGCTCTAATGACTAAGCTATTAAGGAAGAATCAGAAATTTATTTGGAGCGATGAATGCCAGAAAAGTTTTGAGGAGCTCAAGCACAGATTAACAAGTGCTCCAGTTTTGATTTTGCTTACTGGAGATAAGGGTTATATAGTATACAATGATGCTTCAAGAAAGGGTTTGGGTTGTGTGTTGATGCAGGGAGACAGGGTAATAGCTTATGCTTCAAGGCAACTGAAGCCTTATGAGTTGAATTATCCGACCCATGATCTGGAATTGGCAGCAGTGATTTTTGCCTTAAAGATTTAGAGGCATTATTTGTATGGGGTTCAAACGAGGATTTTTACAGATCACAAAAGTCTCAAGTATCTGTTGAGTCAGAAGGAACTGAATTTGAGACAGAGAATGTGGATTGAGTTACTTAAGGATTATGATTTGTTGATTGAGTAACATCCAGGAAAGGCAAATGTTGTGGTGGATGCTTTGAGTAGGAAATCCTCAATAGTCCATGTTCAGACAGTTTATCTGCCTTTATTGGAAGAGATGGCTAAGCTTAAGATAAGTTTAAAACAGGAGGAACTGGATTGTATCATTGCCAATTTTAAGGTGAGACCGATACTCACGGAGAAAGTTAAGGAGTTACAGGCACAAGATACAGAATTGAGCAAGCTTCGAGAAGAAATTCAGAATGGCAAGAAGTCTGAAGTGGTAGTGAGGGATGATGGACTCATAACTGTCAGAAATAAGCTTTGTATCCCAAATGTCAAGGGGGTGAAGGATGAGATACTAGATGAGGCATACAATGCACCTTGTGCTATGCACCCGAATAGCACCAGGATGTATAGAGATTTGAGAGAACATTTCTGGTGGAAGGGCATGAAGAAGGATGTAGCATAGTATGCAAGTAAGTGTCTAGTGTGTCAGCAAGTCAAGGCTGAACACCAAGCACCTTCAAGCAAGTTAAGGCCATTGTCTATTCCTGAGTGGAAGTGGCAAAGAGTGACTATGGACTTTTTGATGGGTTTGCCCAAGACCAATAGGAAGCATGATGCCATATGGGTTATTGTTGATCGGTTGACGAAGTCAGCCCATTTTTTGGCAATCAAACAGATTGATTCCCTGCATGTGCTAGCAAAGAATTATATCGATGAGATAGTGAGATTACATGGGATTCCCGATTTCATAGTTTCTGATAGGGATCTTCGATTCACTTCGAGATTCTGGAGAAGCTTACAAGAGGCTATGGGAACCAAGATAAATTTTAGCACGGCTTTCCATCCCTAGACGGATGGTCAATCAGAGAGGACTATTCGGAAACTTGAGGGAATGCTCAGGGCATATGTGATGGATTTCAAAAGAGCTTGGGATGAATATTTTCCATTGGTCGAACTTGCTTACAATAATTCATACCATTCGAGCATTCAAATGGCTCCTTATGAAGCATTGTATGGAAGGAGATGTAGAACTCCAATATGTTGGGACGAGGAAGGAGAAAGGAAACTAATCAGACTAGAGTTACTCCAGATGACAGTTGACAAGGTCAATCTAATTAAGCAACGACTTAAGGTAGCTTAGGATAGAATGAAGAGCTATGCTGATGCACACCGAAAGGAGATGGAGTATGAAGTCGGTGAGAAAGTGTTTCTTAAGACGTCTCCTTGGAAAGGAGTTATAAGATTTAGTAAGAAGGGCAAGTTGAGTCTGAGATATGTGGGTCCCTATGAAATTCTTGAGAGGATTGGATCGCTAGCTTATAGGTTGGCGTTGCAACCAGAATTGTCCCAAATACATGATGTTTTTCATGTTTCCATATTCAAAAGGTATAGATCGGATCCTTCTCACATCATTCAGGCAACTGGGGTTCAGTTGAGGGATGATCTGAGTTATGAGGAGACTCCAGTTGATATTTTGGGCACCAAGGAGAAGGTTCTCAAGAACAAGACAGTTCAATTAGTCAAAGTCTTGTGGAGGAATCATTCTGTAGAAGAGGCCATGTGGGAGCCACTGGAAGCCATGAAGGAGAAGTATCCATAACTCTTCAATGACTCAGGTAAGAATTTCGAGGACGAAATTCTTTTAAGAGGGGGAGAAATGTTAGGCCCCAAATTTCTATTTATTTTATTAAGCATGAATTAATTAAATTTTGTGGTTTTGCTAGATAAATTATTTTGTTTGAACTTTAATTAGCATGTCAATCATTGGAGGATTTATTGCTTAGATTGATGAAATTGGAAGTATTAAATGGAGAAATTAAGATTAAATTAGAGTATAGTATGCTGTAAGTTAAATTGAAGAAGTAAGCATGAATAAGGGCAAAATTGGAATATCACTTAAGGTTAAAAGGCTAGGGCATTACATGGAAGGGCATAATGGACATTTGATAATCATTAAGGGTATAAAAAGAAGAAGAGAAAAAGAGAGAAAAGTTAGGGTTTTGGGAAATCTTGAAGAACTTGAAGACTTTGAGGCTCAAACAAGTATAAGCTTTAACCCTTCTTGATTGTTGGATAAAGCATAGTTAGGGTTAGTAGAAGAGAAAACATGGTTTATTTTGGGTAGGAAGTTGTTGATGAATGGTTTAAGTTAATGTTTTATTATTTGGTTAATGATCAAGAGTAGTTTATGAATTGGATTAAGAATGATTTTGGGCTGAAAATGAAGTAGAAAAGATGGGTTTATGTTAATATGGGTTGTATATGAAAGGGGAGAAGTGAAAGGATGGAAAATGTAGCAAAATGGGTCATCGGTGTGGGTTTCTGGAGACGTTTGCCACGGCGAAACCCTGACTTCGCCGTCGTCGGTGTGGGTTTCTGGAGACGTTTGTCACGGCGAAGCCCATTTTTTCTACACAGACATGTTTTGGTATTTTAGCCATAACTTTTTGCATAGATGTCCAAATGAGATGCTTTTTAATTTGGTGTAAACTAGAGACATAGGGATATAAATGGTGTGAAGGAATTAAGTCTAAATTCAGTCTCTAAGAATCTCAAGTTTTGGATGGAAGTCGAGCATAGAATTTTGTTTCATGCATAAGGATAGTCCGAAATTGTTTAGGTAGTAACTTTCCGATTATTGAACCGAATTGAATGGAATTTTAGATATTGTTCAAGGAAATCAAGTGAGGCAAGAGGAGCAAGAGGAAGGACACATTTGAGCAAGTAACAAGCAAGGATTTCAAGGTAGGTTACAGTTTTATGATTTAGTAATAAGCCATAAATGTTTTCTTTCAAATGATGGAAATAAATGCTTTCAACTACTTTATGAATATGCATTATAACTCTTTGAATGCTTTGAAAAGTGTTATGTGTTTGGTATGAGCTTATGGTGTTGATGATTTATGACAAGAACATGAAAACGATTTTTGAAAAGATATTATGTTTGAAAAAGATCAAGTTTCGAAAATTTGCCATTTTGGGCAACAAGTTTACAAGATTATGAATTACATGTTATGTGGGTTTGGTTTGTTCCATTATGTTGTGAAGTGCACTTCGACTAAAGGCTTCTCCCACCTACCCGCTAGTGGCATGGAGTTCCTTTATGGACTCCCTCATGTTTACGACTACACAAAACCACTACGTGGGATTGTGCTAGTTCGTTCTGTTCACGACTTCATAGGACCATTATATGGAAATGTGTTAGTGCATTTTGTTTATCGACCTTCCAGACCATTTTGATGTGCATATGTGCTCATGATACATTGACAAGATTGATGCATACCTGACTTGCATTATTGAGAATTTGGTTAAGAATTTGAGAGATATATACTTTGTGATACAATGTGAATTTTGTTACAATGGAAAATAAGTTTTCAATGGTTTTTCTTGTTACTGGTTATAAAATTATTACCCCTACTCTCCACCCCTTATTCAGGTGAAGAGCAAGGGATCGAGTAGATCAAGAGTACGACATCACTCCGATTAGGCTTATTTTATGTTTGAAGTTATTTTTGTAAAACAAGGCTTTAGTTGCATTTCAAGAAATTCTACTTTTGTAAATGATGTATTTTTGGTTTATGTTGTAATGTGGCTTGAAATGCTCATTAAAGCTTGGTAAAACTCTCACTTTTGATATTAATAAAATATATTTTTGGATTTGTTTATGAATTCTCATATTTTTGCAAAGTATTTGGATTTTGGAAATTGCATGTGTTCATATATAAGTTCATTTTGTTTTGGATTTTGAATTGAGGATGGTTGTTTTTAGTAGAGTTAATGTTGGGGTTGAGTAGTTAAGAGAGTTTAAGTTGCATTAAATGAGGTTTGTTGATTTTGGGTCCTGATTCAGGGGTTTTCGCCGCGGCAAAGCTGAAACTTCACCGCGGCGTAATTAACCTGAAGCTTTTCATTTTCGCTGGCTTGATGAGTTCACCGCGCTGAGACCAAATGGTCGCTGCGGTGAAAACACAATTTCAGGCTCGCCGCCACGAAAGTTAAATCTCTCACCGAGGCATAAAATTCCCGAAGGGTCCAGGGTATTTTCTTGCATATGTTTGCCACAACGAACGCCCGCTTTGCTTCTGATGGAGTTTTCTTTTAAAATTTAAAAATTTCCAAACCTCTCCATGCTCAAGCTTCATGATCCCATGTCCGATGTTGGGCTCCAAAAACGGAGTCCAACAGCCAGTATCTGTATCTATATTTGAAAGGCAATCGATTATAAAAGTAATATCGAATCTGGAGTTTCATATGAATTTGTATTTTTATGTATATGTTTCAAATTTGCGATGATATCATGATGTGCCATGATAATGTGAGGATTTGGATTATTCATGTTCTGAAAGAATATATGTGAAATGTGTTATATTGTGCATTTAACTTGGGTGAAATCATCAATGATGGTTCACTCATTAAGTTCGCAAAACTTATAAAAATTACAACGTGGCTTTTCAGGTACGAACGTTTCTAAGACTGGACTAGAGGATTAAGTTATGGCTCAAAGGTCTGTCAGCTAACATCAGGGGAGACTTGTTAGCCCCCAAAATTTTTCTCAATGAATAAGCATGATTTAAATGAATTTTGAGGTTTTGATAGATTAATTTTTTTCTTTGGGAATTAATTATTATGTCAATGTTAGTAGGATTTTATTGCATGAGTTAATGGAATTAAAGTGTTAAGGTTATAAGAATGTTCAAGGGTATTTTTGGCAAGACACTTAAGGATAAAAGATACAAGGCATATAAGGAAGGGCAAAATGGGCATTTTGCACTCATTAAGGGTAGAAATGGAAGAAGAAATGTTGTCTTGCTCTTTTAAGAGGAAGAAAAAAGAAATTAAAGGGAGAGAAAGAAGAGAATACCGAAAATACGAAAGAGAGGAAGAGAGTTCTAGTGGTTTGAGAGAAAAGAAGAGAGTTGAGATAGGGTTTCATCATTTCTTAGTCTTAAGAGAGATTTTGAAGTGGTTCAAGAAGAGAAGAAGGTGGAGGAAGAGAAGAGCTTCCATTTAAGCTAAAGATCTCTTCATTTGGTAAAGAATCAAGGTAAGATCATTTTGAATCTTTTGAATTTTTAGGAGGATTTTGGTTCTTGAAGTTTAGAAAATGCATGGGTTTAAGTATTCTAGAATCAATTTTAGTGATTGTACTTTGTGAGATTTTCATTTGGATTCCTATTGAATAGGGTTTTGCCATTGATGAAGGAAATCAAGAAAGGCAAGAGGAGCAAGAGAAAAGGCATTTTAAGCAAGGAAATCAAGGTGGGTATATGTTTATAATAGAGTAAATAAGCCACTAATGTTTTCTTTGAATTAAAGAAGTTTAATGATTTCAATTGCGTTATAAATGTACATTTTTGTCCTTTAAATGTTTTGAAAAAGTGCTACATGTTTGGTATATGAAATATGTGATTTATTTATGAAATGAAAAATGGAAATGATTTTGAAAATATATCAAGTTTATGAAATCAAGTTTCGAAAATGTGTCATTTTGAGCAACAAGTTTACAAGTCATGAACTACATGTTATGCGGGTTTGTGGTGGTCCCTTAGGTTAAGTCAAGTGCACTTTGACAAAAGGTTTCTCCCACCAGCCCACTAGTGGCATGAAGCTCCTTCATAGACTCCCATAAATTCAGAGCTACCCAAAACCATTATGTAGGATTGCGTTAGTACGTTCTATTCACGGCTACACAGGACCTTTATAGGAAATGTGTAGTATGTTCTATTTTGGATCCACCCAAACCATTCTAATGTGCTTATGTGCTTATCATTTATGAACAAGCTTGATGCATCCATGTTTTGTAGTTAGAGAATTTGACTACATGATGAGAAATTGAGAAACATATGTTTTATGAACTCAATGAGAATTTTCTATGACAAGTGAATGTTTTCAAAGGTTTTGCTTATTTTTTGTTATAAACTGT
Source organism: Erythroxylum hondense (assembly GCA_029829435.1). Classification (NCBI taxonomy): domain Eukaryota; kingdom Viridiplantae; phylum Streptophyta; class Magnoliopsida; order Malpighiales; family Erythroxylaceae; genus Erythroxylum; species Erythroxylum hondense. The sequence continues at coordinate 55,548,296 of JANKYF010000008.1, forward strand.
TACCCACAAGCTTTCAAGCTCACCCCCTTTTCGTCCCATCTTCAGGTGATAGGTAAGAGATCAAGTGATCAAGAGGCTAAAGGAATTTCTCCAAAATTGCTTATTTTGTATTTTGAGTAGGTTTTGGGAAAGCACATTGTTTTAGTCGCATTTCAGGTTTATTTGTTCAATAATCTTTTATAATTTGAAATTTTGAGATGATGATGTATTGTGGCTTGAAATGCAATTAAAGATTTGTAAAACTTTGCTCTTTTGATGTTAATGAAATATAAATTGTGTATGGATAATATTGAGTTGGAATCAGATATACTTAAAGAAGTTATCAACATGATATGATTGTCAACTTGAGCAGATGGATTTTTGAACATGAATTGTTGATATATATATATATATATACACATAAGTGAGATATTATGGAAAAGAAAGATAGGAATTATGACTGAATAGATGTAGTTAAATGTGATGAGTCAAATGAGTTGAGATTTGAGATTTTAATGAAGTCAATTTGGTAGTTGAATGGTTATGCTCAGGACATTCCAAGTTCTCAAAGTGCAAATTTCAAGTCTTCCATAGAGGTAAATTTCGTATTCTGACTTCAGGAGAAAAATTGAATTGATCTAAGCTAAATTAGACAAAGTTGTCTTCTAGAAAAGTTATCTTCTAGAAAGTTGTAGCTTATCTTTCTAACTTTTCAACGGTATATAGTATGAAATTTTTGGACATTGGAGTCGAAAGTTATGATCTTTATAAGTAGAGGTGCTTTGGAGAGTGTAGTTAATGATTTAGAACTTTTAGGGATGTGAGGAAGACCCAGTAGAAATACAATCTTCTTATGCACTGTAGATGGCATCATCTTATGTACTATAGATGGAATTATCTTATGCGCTATATACTGAATCTTCTTATGCACTGTAGACGGAATCATCTTATGCATTGTAGACGGAATCATCTTATGCATTGTAGACATAATCATCTTATGCATTGTAGACATAATCATCTTAAGCACCGTAGATAGAATTGTCTGGTCCAATTTTGACCCTTTAGATGATAGAATCTATCTCAAAATATTCATAAAAGTTGTATATCTTGAAGTCCTATTTTAAACCATTTAAGAATGACCTTGATCTGATGTCTCTAGAGAAAGTTATACTAATTATTCCGAAATAAGTCCCTTTCATCTGACCTTCCTTCTGGGATCATCTTACCCTATTATATGATTCAATTTTGACCCTCTATATGATAGAATCTATCTTCAAGGTTTTCATAAAAGTTGTATATTTTGAAGTTCTCTTTCAAACTATCAAGAATGACCTTGATCTGATATCTCTATAGAAAGTTATGCTAATTGTTCCAAAATAGGTCCCTTATTCTGAGCTTCCATTTGGGATCATTACTCTATCGTCTGGTTCAATTTTAACCATCTAGATGACAAAATCTATCTTTAAGGTCTTCATAAAAGTTTTATGTCTTGAAATATTCTTTCAAACCATATAATAATAACCTTGATCCGATATTTCTAAAGAATGTTATGCTAATTGTTCGAAAATAGGTCCCTTTCATCTGACCTTCCGATTGGGATCGTCTTACCCTATTGTCTAGTTCAATTTTTACCCTCTAAATGACATAATCTATCTTCAAGGTCTTGAATAATTTGAATTCCTATTTCAAACCATCTAAGAATGACCATGATCAGATATCTCTAAAGAAAGATATGTCAATTGTTCCAAAATAGGTCCCTTTCATTTGACCTTCTATCTGGGATCATTTTACCCTATCATTTGGTTCAATTTTGACACTCTAGATGGAATAATATATCTTCAAGGTCTTCATGAAAGTTATATATCTTGAAGTATTCTTTGAAACCATCTAAGAATTACCTTGATCCAATATCTTTAGGGAAAGTTATGCTAAATGTCCCAAAATAGGTTTTAGACTAAAACCTTCCTTCTTATCTACTATAGATTGAATCATCTAGCCTATCATCTGGTCCAGTTCTAATCCTTTATATGACAAAATCTAGCTTTTATGATTTACAAAGTTGTAGATTTTTAAGTCCTCTTCGAAACTATCCCAAGATGACGATAATTTTACATCTAGAGAGAATGTTATGCTAATTGTCCCAAAGCAGGTTTAATATGATTGAGGACAAAACCTTGTTTGATTCTTTCAGCCATAACCTTGTTATCCGACCTCTAAATCATGTGATTCTTAGACCCATAGATTTCTAACACATTTATTTCTACCTATCCATGAAAGTTTATAGCTTTTGATGTTGATTTAAAAAGGGATTGATTGATTCAAAGTAAGGGTATGGGTTGGAAGAGTATGAATTGGATATTTTATAGAACATATTTAGGTATTTTAATGATGTCTTGATCTGTAGAGCTGCGAATGAGATGATTCTTGTTTCTAAATAAAATAGAGACATAGAGATACAAATTATATGAAGTAATTAGATTTGAATTCAGTCTCTAAGACTTTCAAATTCTGAATAGAATTTGAGTATAGTGTACTATTCCAGTTTAATAACAGTCTGAAAATGTTTGAGCCTTAACTTTTAGAATTCTGAACCAAATTGAATGATTTTGGTGTCATTAGAAACTTAAGACAATGGGGAAAAATGTTTTGAAGAAGTCAAATTGTAATTCTAGTTTGAGGTTTCCCAAAAACTCTGAATTAGGAGAAATGAGTTGTTTTTTATGTTTGGCTGGTGTAGGCACACCACCCTTATGGGATAATGGCTAATGAGAGTTCATTGAAATAACACTATAGGATATGTTGGACCAATGGTGGTTAACAAATTAAATCCCTTTATGTTTTGATAATAATAAAATATCTAGAATTAGTTAA
>JANKYF010000008.1:55578544-55589399 GCA_029829435.1 Erythroxylum hondense
TACATGATTTATAATTGCTCATGAATTGTTTGATAAATTGAGAATTTTGAGAAATAAGTGTTTGGTGATTTTTCATGTGAAATTACTATGCTTTCCAAAATGTATAATGGCAATGAGTTTTAAAAATGGTTTTTGCTTGTTTCTCGATTATAAATCTGTTACCCATGAGCTTTAAGCTCACCTCCATTCTTCTCCCCTATTCAGGTGATGAGCAAGAGATTGAATAGGCCAAAAGTTACGACATCACTCTAAAATGGCATACTTTTGTATTTTTAAGTTAGATTTTTGGGAATTTAAGGCTTTAACTGCATTTCAAGTATATTTTTGTATTTTTGAATTATGAAGAAAATGATGTATTTATAGCTTGAAATGCCATTAAAGCTTTGTAAAACTCTTGCTTTTGATATTAATGAAATATGTGTTTGGATTTGCCTATGATTTTTATCTGATTATGGAAATGAGATTAAGATTTTAAGAACTTGTTTGGGGTTAGGTTCTTATCCATTTTGTTTTTAGGTTGAATTGATGAATGTGGTTGAACGTTTTTAAGTTGGCTTTTAGTAAGATAGGTAGTTTTGGGTTTTGGGTTCTACTACAGGGGTTTTCGCTCCCGAAGGAAATTCTACTTTTCTCGTGGTGACTTCGCCGCAATGAAGTTATACTTATCACCGCGGCGAAATTGACCCGAAGGGTCATTGAAGTTTTCTCGCATATGTTCGCCGCTACGAAGCCCACCTTTGCTTCCAAAGGATTTTTCTTTTAAATTTCCAAATTCTAAGCCTTCTTCCACGCTCAAGCTTCATGATCCCATGTCCGACGTTGGGCTCCGGAAACAGGATCCAACATTTTGAAATAATCATAATATTCTTCATATAAAATTTTACCACAAATAATCCACAATTCATATTTTAATCGTATTACTAACGTAATTATACCCAAAAAATGTCAATGAATGCATGTACAATCGTTTTAACATGCAAAAATGTGCATGTCATGTTTAGCTTAAGCATGAATTGTACGTTCTAATTTCTCATGTTCACTATTCAAACCTTATCATGGGTAAGGGGATGCTACAATTTTCCCCTCTTTAAAGAAATTTCGTCCTCGAAATTCTTTTTTGACTGATCAGAAAGGCTGATTTATTGCAATGTCGAACCATTCTTACTAGTTTCTCCACTCATTTCAATTTATTCACAAACGTAACTACTTGTGTTGGTAACACTTTCATCAAATCAAATTTGTATCCCCTGAACATATTTGCATATAATGTAATGTGGGCCTTAGTTCTTCTCATATTAGCAAGAGTGTCACCTCAAATTCAAGAATTCAATCACATAGTCGGATATTTTAGATCAAACAAAACGCATACACTCTCAGTAACATATTCTGCATCTCATGCTTGAGTCTTCATTAGAAATAGAACTCTAATATTCTCTTTTAATTTATTCCATTTTCATTCATTCTTAAAGTAAACCATCTGATCTATTTAACCTTATTGGATGTAATTTTTCTTCCAAAGAAGATTTCTTGCTACTATCAACTATATTGTTTATCTAATCCTTATCAGTCAATTATTCCCATCATTGCTTATCAGATATTCTTAGTACCTCAAAAAGAACAATTTTAACCATTCATAATATCTCAATAAGATCAATTTATGTCATAACTCTTATGGTCAGAATATCCTTATAATAAGGCTCAATGATGCATTAAGCAGATCCATTTACTCTTATACCTTGGTATATATCATCAAAATCATTACATCTTATTTAGAGATGTATTTAAGACAATTCACTAATTAATAACTTATACGCATGATACCTTAATCTCATTTGATTTAGGTCAATACTTCTTTTTTTGCACCTGTCCTCGGTCATGGGGATTATGACTAGCAGATATTCCTATATCATATATTGCTTCCTACATCATCTCCACGCATATAATACTTATGTGCTCGATTCTCTCACTTATCATGGTGATCCCATTATTTAATATGTGCCCACAAAACAACAAATTAACTTAACCGTGACAACTTTTACATATATCACTATCTTTATCCCTTCTTCCAATTTTCATTTTATCGTCACACTTATGTATGTTCACTATAAATTCGGAATTATAGAAACATAATCATCCTAAAATTCTGATCTCAATTCCACTAACATATTCTTATAGTGAATTATAACTCTTATCACATTAATCAAAAACCAGTTCAGTTCTAAGTTCATCTTCTTAGGATCATATTTTTTTTTTTCATTTCATTCTGCTTGTATACTTTAATCTCATCATCTCCACTTATTTCTCTATTTTCCTCAACTAATCCACGATAATATCTTCACATCTATATCATGTTAGGGGATATATTACCACGTACAATACTGATGTCGTATTCCATAATATATCTACTAATCTAATTGCATTAAATCATTATTTGTCATATCTAACCATATACTATTTTCCCATTTCTAAATATCCACAAACTTTCATTTTCTCACATTCAGACAGATCATTATTCTTCCTACTACTTCCATCAGTCCAAACTCTTAAAAAATGCTCATGTATGTGACTCATATAAATGCAACTCAGACAAGGGATTAGTTGCTACTACTTACTATGACATGACTAAATGCATGTAACTTGAAATTTCCCATGTAAGATACTAAATATATGATACCAAAATGTAACACCCCAGTCTCGCAGGACATGTACTCGACATCCTTGGAAATATTAGAGTATATACCCCACAAGGATGGCATGCTAGCACAGTCATTCAATCAAAATTCATTACAAATTTCTATTTCTTTAAACCAATGTACACGTATATAGAAATCATTAATCAAATCGGGCCCATTTAATTTTTAAACATTTTCATTCAACAGCCACTTGGGCCCATTTCAGATACAAAACACTTACAATGATAATGTCGTTTCATTACCAAATCATTCACATACACTTTGTACAATTATTGCGGAACATAATTTCAAAAAAACAAAATCATTGAAGATATATGCAGGTGCAAACTGATCCTGACCCTTAATCCATATCTGATCTCAGTGGCGATCTCAGTCGCTATACCCCACTTAGTCTAACTGAATAATTCCTCAGAACCTGAAAAGTCACATTGTAATTTTTATGAGTTTTGCAAACTCAATGAGTGAACCATTATCGATGATTTCACCTAAGGCAAATACACAAATCACATATCTCATATATATTCATTCAGAACATGAATAATTCAATACTCACATTATCATGGCATATCATGTTATCATTACGAATTCAGAACAGATATTTACAAATAAAAATGCATATGAGACTCCAGATTCGTTATTATTGTTGTGATCGAGTGCCTTTCACACACATATTAGATACTGGCCCATTAGGCTCAGTCAAAATAGAAATCACGGAGCAAAGCTCTATATGCAAAAACAGAAAATCACGGAGCAAAGCTCTACGTGTAAGCGCTTTTATACTATCTACTCCGGTCACAATGCCTTTATCTAAGCATGTATTTTATAAAACACATCAAAACAAAATATGCCATACATAACAGTCATATGTGTTGCACAATTAAAATCTTATAATCATCAGACCTAAATCCAGCATTCAACTTTAGTTGAGAATACAAATATCATTCAGAATTTCACAGCAATCAGAACACTTCCAATACATTCCCAAATATTAACTCCTCGGACTTTAAGTCTGGAATTTATAAACAAATCTTAAACATTTAACAATTGGAAGTCAAATAAATTCAATCAATCCTAGGAAAAATCATCTAGTTAACTCGCAGTACGCTCCGATATGCTATTTCCTAGATGGTTCGACAATGTCTGACTGAGGTCCAATGTGCTCCTCTATATCATACAAAACACATTTACAAATATCACAATTTTGCATAAATGTATAAGCATGCCTTTATGCACATCTATGTATATCAAAAATGCACAATGCATGCTCAATGACAATCTCGGGTATCTTATTAAACTCTTATCACCATATCATTTAGATATCAAAACCCTCATAAATATATTTGGTACTTAGGTTTTGGACCATAATAAAATAGTGTAAAGTTAATTTCATAACTCAATTGATCATTTCATACTTTTCTAATAATATGCTTTCGGGTCAACTTTGCATATTCATTCTGATAAGGTAAAAGACTCAATTAGGCAACACTTCTTCCTAGAACATTGTTCTCCAATGTCCTAAGTTTCTAATGACATCAAAATCATTCAATTTGGTTCAATATTTTGAAAGTTATAATCTAATTATTTTCGGATTGTTCTCATTATGTAACAATACACTATACTCAACTTCCATCCAAAAATTGAAAGTCTTAGATACTGAATCAGAATTCAATTTCTTTAGATAATTTGTAGCTGTATGTCTCCAGTTTAATTCAAATCAAATATCATTCCATTCAAATAACTATAGAACAAGATATTGTCAAAATACTGAAGCCTGTTCAATGAAATCTATCTAGTTATCACATTCCAACATAGTCAATATTTTCAACTTAAATCCATTAACCCCACTAAATAAATTAAGTCACAGTTGTGCAACATAAACTCACAGTTGTGCAAGAGTCATGGGAGTGCAACAAAAAACTCACACCCGTGAACACCAACGAAATTAAATCATGGCTGTGAGACTTCAACGCACGGCTGTGCATACCAAATCAGACCAGTCTCACATTTTTCACTCAATCTCTCCAAAATGATTTCATATGGCTACGATTTTTGGCGGAGATGTAGATTAGTGTGTTACGAGTCTAATGGTTCAAGTGCCATGTCATTTGGAGGTCAGGTGAAGAAGTTATAATAAAAAGATTGAAGGATGTTCAAAGCAAATTCTTCCAGAAAAATAGTTGAAAGTCGCGATCATGTTGAATCCGTCAACAGTGATGTAGCATGATCACGACTCATGATCTTCTTTCTTCTCTTTTTCTTTGAATATTTCTCCTTCTTCTCCCTCCCTTTTTTTCTAGATTTTTATTCTCACTTCAAACTTCTTCAATGAACTCCTAAGACACTTAAACCAATTCTTCTAACTTCATTTTAGTTTGTCATCACACAACAATTCAAAAATCAAAGATTCACACTTAAACAAAAAAATACAATTCTTATACTTGGAAATCCAAATTTATGTATTTTGTTTCTCTTTCTACTTTCATATGATGCATTTGCCACTTTTCTACTCATTCATTTCCTCATAAATTTATCATTTAATCAACTTTATATCACGACCTCACCAAAACTTCATTTCATATCATTAAAATTCATTTAAATCCATCTCTAAAAACATTCCACAAAGTGACACATGAATAGTAACAACAACCCATATTCGGTTTTCTATAAATCAGAACATATTTTATTTATATACATTCCTATATCAACTTTCGTGAACTTTTGCATATCTAAAATAGAACCTACTTCATATATTTGTTTTGGACAATTCCTTTTTCATAAATCTTTCATCTCATTCATTCATCAATGAACTTCACTTCTTACTCATGCATGTATTCATTTATGAATGTTAAACCATCATCAAGGATCACTTACTTGAATCAACAATAGTTCCAACGATGAGAGTGAATCAATTTCACACAAAGAGCTATTCGGTGATGGATAACAGGGAAGAGAATTTTAGTGAAGAACAGAAGCTACAGTAATCTCTTCCTAACCAACATAATAATAATAATACGTATATTCTTTGCATGTCTTTCACATGTCACTATTCGCTACAACCACATATCACCACGCATGTAAGTCATTTGTCAATATTTAATCTGTCCACGTGTCACACTAGCATTTGTCCAAATTTCAATATTTTTCCTAATGTTCACCAAAAATTTTGAAATAATCGTAATATTCTCCAAATAAATTTTTACCACAAATAATCCACAATTCATTTTTTAATCGCATTACTAACGCAATTATACCTAGAAAAATGTCAATGAATGTATGTACAATCATTTTAACGTGCAAAAATGTTCATGTCATGTTTAGCTTAAGCATGAATTGCACGTTCTAATTTCTCAGTAATTTCTCATGTTCACTATTCAAGCCTTATCATGGGTAACGAGATGTTACATTATAACATAGATAAAGAATGTTAAGCTTGAGGTATTTGAGAGAAAGTCGCAAGATCTTCTTAGGTTAGGGTAAAATTTATTAAGAGAGTTCATAAAGAAAAATTAATATGATCTTAGATTGTCTTGATTTAAAAGGGATTTTAGTTGATGAACCTACGAATAAGGGTCGTAAATCTCGCAAAATAATATAATCTAAGTTAAAAATTCTTACTAGTCTAAGAAACTAGAAGTATTCACTAAATCAAGGTGAAGTTTAATATGGTAAAGTCCTAGGGGATTTCTTACCTAATTCTAGCTCATCCATAGATAGATTTATTCTTGATCATATTTTTTAAATATTTAAATTGATTTATTTTATTTTCTTATTCAATCATTCATAATTGTTGGTTTAACTTAATAAGTTTATAGATAGTTAGTAATTAGTTTAATAGTCCTCATAAGATTGAATTGCACTCGTTTGTGCTAACTACAGTTACATTGTTGACTTACGAAAACAAACAATCATTTTCTTATCTTAGATTGTAGATATTGCTATGAGGGTTATTATGTTGTCGATGGTAATTCCCTAAGTAGTCAACTTGTTCAATTTTCCTGGAAAGGAATTTCCAACTTGACAACTGTTGACGTTATATCCTTCCTACATCATTCATATCATAATGTTTATAATGGTCTCGCTCCTTAGCTTAGGTTATCAATTTTTTATCAATGCTTTCATTTGAACTACTATGCAGTAATTGCATCCATATTTTTGTATGATTTGTGGTTTATATGCCAATGATCTACTTGATTTTCAATGATAGAAATTCATTTCCATCTTTTAAATTAGCAATAAGATAACTTCTAAAGTCTTATTGTTCAAAGTATCCTCAGCTATTGCATATATCATCTACCTTGTTGCATACTCTAATCCATTATAGAAAATTTATAATTATATAGGTAAACCATAGTATAGGAACCTTTTTAACAAGTCCTTATATCTCTCCGTAACTTATACAGTGTCTCATTGTTATAAGTAGGAGAAAATGTTGTATTGAAGCTTTTTGGTCTTTACTGGTAGGAAGTCCTTTGCCAAGAAATTCTCTATTAAATTCACTTATATAGTGATCGGAGCAACAATGAAGGACTTTAGTTACTCCTTTTTTTGATTCCTTAATTAGAATAGTAACGATCTTAACCTTATAGCATCTATGATTTCGTCATTAACCTTAAACGTGTCTCATATCTCCAAAAAGATGGCTATGTGCTTATTGGATATTCATTTGGTAGACTACTGAAGTTTACTAATTATTATAACATTTGAATAATGCCCAAAGTGATCTCAAAGTTATTTTTTACAACTATCAGTCTAACTATGTTGGACTACATCTCTATGAGTGTTGGCTTAGCATAGTCTAACTTGCTTATATGCTCTCTTTCTCTCTCTCTCCCCCTCCCTCCCTCATATTAACAGGTTAGCTAAATCTAAAACTAGAACAACATCTAATAGAAAACAAAGAGCTGGTATCAAATAAAATAATATACAAAAAGAAATAAATGAAATTGTTTAGATTAATAATGATTTAGTCTCTTTAATATTACTTATATCCCTGATATCAAAAACTTGATTAATAGTTTCTCTATTATCCTAGTACAAGACTAATGGCAAATAGACTCATCATTTTGCTTAGTTATATAATGATAAGGTAAATACTAATTTATTCCTCTTATTATTTATTTATTCAACAATTAAGAAAATAGTTAATTCATCTAAAAGAAAACTAAACTAAATAAATTAATTTACTTTTAGTTATAAACAAGCAAGTAAATAATGAAATAAAACAAATATGATATAACACTTAGATTATAATTCTCCCTAGCATGATGTTGAACTTTTGATTTAGTTATTTAGAGATTATATTACGTGGATCAATAAAGCATTCTAGAATAATGAATCATCACCTTTTGACGTATAATCACTTATACTTCAATTATATCTTAGAGGTATATTGATACCTCTAAGAATGCACTAAGTTACATGAAACTTCATAAAAGATTGCCTTGATACTAAAAGAATCATATGTGTCAATCTCTAGTATCCCATTCAATCCTTAATATAAATGTCTAAGTCAAATTTTTAAGCAAGTTCTTTTGACAATGTCTACATGTAAGATGTGTTATAGAGCTTCTCTATCTCTCCCTCTCCCTATCTGTAAGGGTTGCTAACCATAACCTAAAACTAAACTAAAACTACTTAACGTTCTTTTAGCTAAGGTTTCTATCTTTAAATAGGCATTTCCATAATGAATATGGTCTAAGACACATATGTGTCTGAATTTGTGTTTAAAAATATCTCTCAAAATTCAAACCATGAAAGTTTTAAATATTTTATAAAGATTTTTATAGAATCTTGAATCATCTCAATCAATGTTTGGATAAGAAAGTTATGCCTAATTTAAGAAGCATTATCAAATTGTCTAGAATTGCCTAATTATATTTATTTTCCTCTTAATACCTCGATTTTCGTCATTTTATTGTGTGCTTCAATGTTTCTCCAATCTTGTTTCTAGCGAAGAATACAGGCACTAAAACACCCATAATCTAGATCAGGTATCACATTATATCTTTATCTCGTATAACACAATCATGTATTAGGCTATGTTTGATCTTTTTTTCACCTATTTATGCTCAGAGAGGGATGGACCATGCTAAATAAATTATACTCATGTGTATATTCATTGAGACTGTATTAATGTAAAAGAAAATTTTAAATATTTATCTTTTGGAGTTATTGCATATAAAAATGAATGTTTACAAATTGGAATTATAACAAATATAACGATAACTAAAAGGAAAATATTATCAGTTGGTGCAATTTAGAGCTTGACTGAATTATTTATAAAACCAAATAGACAGTTACATGAAAGACAAGTCCTATTAGAAAATGTTGATAGTATATGGAAAAATGACTTCTTAGTATTTGGTTCAGCCTGGTTTTGGCGGAACTGCACGTTGTCGTTTGGATCCATGGAGTTGGTTGCTTCTTACGAGATTTCGGCTTGAAGGTTCCTGCAAAACAAAGAAGGCACGTTGGGGGTTGTTTCCCGATTAGCCCCTCCGACGCTCAAGTTAGTCTTTTGGTGAGGGTTGGATCGCTGTAAGCAGAGAAAACTAGGGTTTATGAGTTGCGTACCTCAATCGTGATAAAATCATACCTTATATATGGGATGGACGCTAGGTTTAAGTCTTTACGTAGACTTCTACTTCTGCATGGGAGGTTTTCGTCTACAAATGGGCTGTATATACCTGTCCCTAGGCCTAGGCCTTGCTTAGCCGATAGGCATGAGACCAATCCTTGAAGGATGGACCGATCGGCCCATGGGTCGTTATGACTAGGTTCGGGCCTAGCACGATCGACCCGATCATAAGCCCCCTACTCCTTGAGTCTGAGCAAGGAGAAGGGTCGAAGGAGTATACCAAGATCTTGTCGCTCGTTTGTGGGACAGCTTGGGGTAGGCCCGATTGGTCGGATATTAACGTTGTAGCTCATCTATGAGACAGCTCGTAGTAGGCTCGATCGGTCGGGCATTAATGTATAGCGTGCGACTGCTCGCATTGGGATCGTTATGATTGATTGGCCCGATCGGTCGGCCTAGGTGCTTATTGCATGATAGCTCGCGCCAAGGTAGATCAGGTGAACATCGTTATCGAGCGCGTGAAGGCACTCGGAGTAATTATTACTGACGGCGCGTGTCCTCTGACAGATATTCAGAGTCTGTAACCGTTGTGCAGCTGTCACGTACGTCTTTTCAACTGTTGCACCGCTCCGGATTTCTGATAACCCTAATTTATCTCAGCTCAGATCCAGCCACGTGTCTGCGGATTTTCTCCACGCGTCAGGCGTTGGTTGGAACGCCCGTTCAACTGCTTCTCTATAAATATTCAAAGCCGACGAACTACAGGTTTTCTTCACACTCATTTTGTTCTCTGGCTTTATTTGCACCTTCTTGCTTACAGTTTCCGAAGTTTTCCTCCAACCGTCGTACAAATTTTCGACCTCATATCACCAGATAGGTACGTCCTTTTCTCTCGTTTCCTCTTCTAAATTTCCTCTTGATGAACATGTCATCCACCGGTTCTAGAAGTGGGGTTTGTCCAAAGGATGATATCGCCGAGAGGGCGTCTGAAGTAGTGGCGGAGGTAGTGACGACGTCGAGGTTGAGAGACGTCGAAGAAATCTCGACGAGAGAACGGAAGGATGGGCTGGTCGTGGAGGAGCCACCGAGAGATAAATCGACGATGGTCTTGGGGGAGCTGAAACGATCGATTATCAGGAACAATATTCCTGTGTCCTGGGGGCCTAGGCTGGCCTTGGGGAACGAAAGAATCCACAGCAACTTGAGTGGGTATTTTGCTGTTTCTGATAGTTTCTTCTCAGTCGGCGGTATGAGGCTTCCGTATGCCCCGATTATTGATGAGGTGTGCGCCGACTACCAATTGATGCCTAGCCAGATTACTCCGAATGGGTGGAGGTTCATCAATGGTTTGGCCTTGCTGTGCCATCAGTTTGGCTATCTGCCTTCAGTCGGCGTCCTGCGCCACTTTTTGAGGATGAATCAAAGTTCGAGCTCTGGGGCTGGGATCCCTTATTTGCAGTATAGAGATGCCACGTTTCGCCCGGCCGGAACGGCCTCCAAAATTACCGCTTGGCGAACAAAGTACTTCTTCGTGAAGCCTCCGGGATCTTCCTTCGAGTCCCAGCCGTGGAGGTATCCTTTGGCC
>JANKYF010000008.1:55794903-55807209 GCA_029829435.1 Erythroxylum hondense
ACTCGCAGAAGGAAGTAACCAGAATCGCAGAAGAAGTAACCAGGAAGGAAGTAACCTGAAGTGCAGAGGTAAAAAAACCAGCAGAAGGTTAAAGCAGATTTCAAGAGATTTAATTAGCAAAACCAAGTTTAGTGCTAATCAAAAGCATGAACTGACAATCAGATTTGTATGTCAGTCTTTCGAAGATGAAGAATCAAGTTACTGCAAAGGAATTAACTATTGCTTTTTCTGTTTTTGCAAATGTTGGTTTTAGTTTAGTTAAAGACAAATGAAGTTGCTTTTATGTTTAGCCAAATCAGGAAAGGCTGCACTAGTCTAGTTTATTCATCAGTCCAAGTCTTTATTTTTCAGTTTAGAATCAAAAATGTATCAGAACATGTGTGAGCTAATTATAAAGCTCCATTTTTCTCTTCATTTTCGTATATGTATGAGGGAAGAAGAGAGAAAAACCTTCATCAATACAAAAAGAAGCAATACCATTTTCCAGATTTCATGTTGTGTTCATTTTTCCTTTGCAGAAGTTGAGCATTTGTTTTATTTTCCAGCAGCAAGTTTAGAAGTTGAACTTTAGAAGTAGAGAAGAAGCACTTTATAGTTGTTCTGTTTTTGAAACTTGAAAAAAACCAGAAGCTCCATCAGTTCTGCAAGTTTCTTTTTTTTTTAATAATCATCCTTTTGTGTCATTTTATTCCTTCAGAAACTAAGTTTTTCCTTTGAATAATATATAGCTGAAGTAGTTTACACATAGACAGAATTTTACAAAATCTGAAGTTCTCTATTCGGATGATATAGAAGAGCTACACTCATTTTTCAATTTACACAAAATCATCTCCCATACATTCACTTCTCCAGTGAGCAATCTGAGTTGTTTTGGAGACATTTCATACACGCAGATTACAAAGTCAAGAACAAAGGAGCAGACAGAAGTTGCAGTATTTTTCTTGTGTTGAGAGCAAACGTGAACAGAGCACACCAAGTGTTTGACGATTTGCATCAGCAGATTTGAAGCTCGACAGGGCAGGAACTGAAGCTTCCTTCTTCAATCCTTAGAGGGAGCATCTTCAAGAATTGAGTCTAAGGCATCGCCTACCCTTACGAACATGAGAATGTCTAGTGAGGTTTCATACGACCTTTAGATATCAACATCATGGAAACTGCCTCTGGTGACTAGCTGCCTCCTCCATTTATAGAAAAAAATTCCTTCTCGGGTTATGTTACAAAACTCTACCCACTGCCTTTATCTTGTTACTGTTAAGGATCCTACAAACTATAAGGGTGATCCCTGGATTGAATTTACTCATGAAGAAGTCACTAAATTGGCTGCCCTTTTCACTTATTCTCTCATCAGAAACTTCTCCTCCGGGTGACTGATAATGGATAAATTACGCAAGTACGTAATGGTAATAGGTTTTAAGGGGACTATTCTTATTGGTTTGCTAGATTATCTTCACGTATTGCTACATTTTTATGGCGAGAAAGATTAAATTTGCTTTTACATAAAACATATGTGGTCTTTTGAAGGTTTCATTATGCAAGTCTTTAAGTGGGCACGGAAATTTTCACTAACGGGATCACCAGTAGCCTTGGTTTGGATTTATCTTCCTTTACTACTGTAGCATTTTTTTTTGCTAAGTACCCCTCTTTTTAATTAGGGGAATTGTTGGAAATCCCCTAAAATTTGATGCTTCAATGATAACATTGGCAAGACCTGGGATAATGAGAATTTTCCTTAAGTTGGATGTTTCGAAGAAGTTGCCTCACTGTTTCTGTTTGGAGAATGGGAATTCGGGCTTCTGGAAAATTATTGAATATGAAGATATTCTGAATTATTGTTTCCATTGCCAGAAGATTGGACACAACGCGATTAATAGAGACAACTTTATGCTGCAGAAAAAATGGTTGCCTAAGAAGGATGTTGAGACTTCTGAGGTTGCGAAAGAGATCAATAAGGGTAAAGAACCTATCATAATGGAGTCAGAGAATCTAGTGGAGACAGAAACATCGAAAGAAAAATTTGAAAAACTTAAGAAATTCTAAAAAAATATACACGAGATGATGGTATTATTGATGTTGTTACGGATGAACATACTGATATAAGTAATGTAGTTGAGTCAACGAACAATTATGGGTCTGGTTTGAATGCTACGACTTCAATAGATTTGGTGAGCTTTGGTACAGCTACGATTATTTTAGATTCTGTTACACCTTATTAAGGACTAATCTTCATCTACGTCCTTTTCACCGCAACTAATCACTATTCATCTGTAACTTCTTACTGTTCAGCCGTAACAACTTTCTGTTACGAAACTTCTACATGCACATATCTTTTCTGTTTTTAAATATCTTTGTACAGACTGCAATAATGAGAAACAGAGCAACAGACTCTCATCATTTTTCACTACTGTCATTTTTCTCTTTATGGTATCAGAGCCTCCCAAAGCCTAACGGCGGTCTCTCTCTCTCTATTTTTTTTCTTCTCGTTTCTCCATCTACACATTATGACTTCTCCAGACGATAACTATGGCATTACAAGTCTTGCGAACACGATACCATTCCACAACTCGTCGTTGGTTGTTTTAAATACTGCATCCATTAAACTCAATGGAACTAACTTTCCGGCCTGGCGAGTGCAGATGACGGCACTCCTCATTGGCTACGGCTTACAGGAATACACGGATGGTTCTTTCCCGTGTCCTCCGATTACTGATCCTGGTTATCCTCACTGGGTTAGACAGGACCAGCTCTTGATTGCTGCCATTATTTCTTCTGTAGCAGACAACATTGTTGCCTTACTTGGTTCGGTAACCTCATCTAAACAGGCCTGGGAAGTGCTTGGGAAAACTTACGCGAGTAGTTCTCGCTCCCTAATTTTTTCTTTGAAAGAACGACTTACTTGTCTTGAAAAAGGGGAGCAAACTGTGGCTGTTTATCTCCGCCAACTCAAAAATATTGTCGATGAATTAGCTATTATTGGTTGCCCAGTTGATGATACTGATCTTGTTATACATGTTCTCAATGGTATTGGTTCTGATTTCAGGGAGATTGCAGCAGCCATACGGGCCCGAGATGCCCCGATTTCATTTGAAGAACTTCATGAAAAACTTCTTGATCATGAGACTTACTTGTCACGGCTGGGACGTTCTGATTCCACTCCCGCTACAGCGTTAGTTGGTTATAAATCGAACTGGAATAAAAATCGTCGCCGCCCAATGCAGCATGGGTCACTACCCAGTACTACTTCTCAACACCGACGAAGCCCTAGCTCTTCAAGTTTAACTTCTGGATCTGATGGTCAGGTGTCTCCAGTAAAAGCTCGTGGTGCTAGCGATGGTTATGCTTCGATCATCTGCCAATATTGTGAGAAGCCAGGTCATACAGCTCGTCGTTGTTTTAAGCTTCATGGACGTCCTAGCAACAGACAACCTTCGGCCTATCATATTCATAAGCCCGGAGAGCAAGATTCTGATAAGTGGATTGTTGATTCCGGTGCTTCTCATCACATCACCACTGATCTTCATAATTTTTCCCTTGCAACTCCTTATGATGGGTCTGATCATTTGGTAGTTGGTAATGGTACTGAATTACCAATCACCAACACTGGTACCACCATTGTTCCTACTTCAACTACGTCTTTATCCTTATCTAATGTCCTCCATGTTCCTACTCTCAAACACAATTTGCTTTCTGTCTATAAGCTTTGTGCTACTAACAATGTTTCAGTTGAATTCTTCTCTTCTCACTTTCAGGTCAAGGATGTCACAACCAAGGAGGTACTGATGCAGGGTCACTGCGTTGATGATTTATATTACACTTCCTTTCCAAAGAAGCTCCATTATGCCTTTGTTACTACTCATTGCTCTGATCGGGACTGGCATCACATCTTAGGCCACCCATCTACACCAGTTCTTCAGCATCTCAATAAACGTTTTTCTCTTCGTCATTGTCGTAGTCCTTCGAATCCTTGTGTGTCTTGTGCTTGTGCCAAGAGTCATAAATTGGTTTTTTCCAACAAACATCTATCTAGTACTCGTCCTCTTCAGTTATTATTTAGTGATGTTTGGGGTCCAGCTCCAGTTCCATCTATTGATGATTTTCGATATTATGTAGTGTTTGTTGATCATTTTTCCAAGTATATTTGGTTGTACCCCATTCAACGTAAATCTGAAGTGCTTTCCATTTTCACAAGGTTTAAATCTCTTGTTGAGAACTTCTTTAACACTAAAATCACTTCTATTTATACTGACAATGGTGGTGAATATGTTGCTCTTAAGAATTTTTTGGGTCATCATGGAATCACACATTTTACTAATCCACCTCATACACCTGAGTTAAATGGCACAGCTGAAAGGCGCCATCGACATATAGTTGAAACTGGTCGTGCCCTTCTTCATCAATCCAAACTACCACCGTCCTTTTGGTCTCATGCTTTTCAAACGACTGTATACCTGATCAATAGATTACCTACACCAGTTCTGAACATGACTTCTCCATATGAATTACTACATAAATCTCCACCCAATTATCATCATCTTCATTCCTTTGGTTGCTTGTGCTTTCCTTGGCTTAGGCCTTGCACTCAACACAAATTACAACAACGATCTGCACCTTGCATTTTTATAGGATATTCAACCTCACAATATGCTTATCTCTGTCATGACCCTATCTCTCATAAAATCTACATCTCTCGACATGTCACATTCCATGATAATTCTTTTCCTTATGATCGTCTTTGTCACTTCCCTCCTCACCCAACTTCCGCCACCGATTCTTCCCTTGCCTCTGATCGGACAGGCCTTCCACTTCTTGACTTGAGTCTGTCTCTACCTGTCTCCAGTTCATGTCTGCCTCACACTGTCTCATCATCCCTTGCATCATCAGCTCCCAATAACGCAATTCCTACGCAACTACCGACTGCTGCTCTGGAAAGGACCTATAATCTTTCTCATCATATCACAGCTGATGCTGTATCAATGCCACCCTTGACCACTGATGTCTTGACTACATCAACTGAATTGTCTCAGTTATCCAATCCTAATGCACTACCTTCAGAAACTGTTCCTGCCATCACCAACAAACACCCAATGCAAACCAGGGCCAAGAACAATATTCATAAACCGAAGAAGATCTATCAGGTGAGTAAACATCCCCTACCCATTCCTCTTGAACCAACGTGTCTTTCGCAGGCTATGAAAGATCCCTTATGGAGGACCTCGATGAATGAGGAATTTGATGCTCTTATCCACAATCATACATGGGATCTTGTCCCAGCACCTCAGGGCAGTAATATTGTTGGAAACAAATGGCTGTATAGGATCAAGAGGAACCCAAATGGTTTTGTGGCACGATATAAATCGCGTTTGGTTGCAAAAGGGTTTACACAAACGCCAGGTTTAGATTTCCATGAAACCTTTGCCCCTGTTCTCAAACCACAAACTCTTAAAATCATATTTACAATTGCTATTGCTCACAGTTGGTCCATTCATCAAATGGACGTGAATAATGCTTTTTTACAAGGAACCTTAACCGAAGATGTTTACATTCAACAACCACCGGGGTTTATCCATCCTGATCATCCCAACTTTGTTTGTAAATTGCGCAAAGCAATTTATGGACTTCGTCAGGCTCCTCGTGCTTGGTACGACTCCCTGAAGACTTTCATCCTCTCCTTTGGTTTTCGTCACAGTCTCAGTGATCCATCATTATTTATTTATAATGATAATGGTATTGTTGCCTATTTCTTGGTTTATGTGGATGATCTCTTACTCACCGGTAGTTCTTCGCAGTTCTTAGCCTAGTTCATTACTGAGTTGTCAAAGAAATTTTCGTTAAAGCAACTGGGATTTCCGTCGTATTTTTTGGGGATTGAAATTATTCCTACTTCTACTGGCTTGTTTATGTCACAGCATAAATACATTAGAGATATTCTGGAGCGTTTTGGTATGTCTGATGCCAAACCAGCTTCGACTCCCTTATGTCTTTCTACACCACTGCGCCTTGACGATGTCACTGCGGCTACAGATGTCTCACTTTATAAACAAATGGTTGGGTCCCTTCAGTACTTAACTCATACATGACCAGATGTGGTTTTTTCAGTGAATAAACTTGCCCAGTTCATGCATGCTCCCACCGTTACTCACTTGCAACAGGTTAAACGGGTTTATAGCTATCTCAAAGGTACCATACAGTTTGGTTTACAACTTCATAAGCCGAACCAATTGGCTCTTCAAGTGTTTGGTGCACTTCCGTCCCCTCTTCAGGCATACAGTGATGCCGACTGGGCTGGCAATAGTGACGACAGAACCTCCACTTCGGCCTACCTTATCTTTTTTGGCGGAAATCCTGTCTCATGGCATTCCAAACGACAACGCACCGTTGCGCGTTCCTCCACTGAAGCAGAGTATCGATCTCTTGCAATCGCAGTAGCTGAGCTTCAATGGTTGCAAAACTTATTATCTGAGCTTCATCTTCCATTTAAAGGGTCCCCGGTTCTTTTCTGTGACAATCTTGGAGCAACGTACTTATGCAGAAACCCAGTTTTTCATACTCGAATGAAGCATATTGCCTTGGATTATCATTTTGTCCGTCAACTTGTTTAAACAGGAAAATTGACAGTAGCTCATATTTCGACCCATGATCAGCTAGCAGATGCTCTAACCAAGCCCCTACCTTCTCAACGACACGCCACACTACGACACAAGATGCATGTCTTTGATGGAGACATGCTCTTGCGGGGGTATATTAAGGACTAATCTTCATCTACGTCCTTTTCACCGCAACTAATCACTGTTCATCTGTAACTTCTTACTGTTCAGCCGTAACAACTTTCTGTTACGAAACTTCTACATGCATATATCTTTTCTGTATTTAAATATCTTTGTACAGACTGCAATAATGAGAAACAGAGCAACAGACTCTCATCATTTTTCACTACTGTCATTTTTCTCTTTACACCTGATGTTGTTGTTGTCTAAAAGAAACCTTGAAGTTGTTGTGGTCGAAGATGTTGATAATGGTTCTGACGAGCATGTTGTCCAAATAGAAAATCTAGTGGTTGTATTATCTGAATGTGAGGGAGTTGTTGATAAACTTCCTATTGTTGTTGCTGTTGAAGGGCTTATTATTACCAAGAATAGATTTTCCTTGTTAGATGATGAGGAGATTGAGGATAACATTGAGAATCAAAAAATTATGAAGGATGCATTAGTCTTAAATCTGCCATCTAATGATACTTTGGAGCACATGGAGTTGGGTAGAGTTAAGGCATAGGATTTAGCATCTCCTAGTAGAAAGGAAGGGGGTTTGCATGGGGATTATGGGATTTGACAGCAGCAATTAAATCAATAGTTGTTTGCGACGAGTTTAACAAGGTAATCTTCAAATCTCTTCCTACTAAATATGAGATAGGGGTAAGTACAAGAGCCCAGCTTCGAGCGTAATGATTTGTAATATCCTAGTTTGATAATTGTAGTGTGTAATGTGTTGTACATATATTTTATAGAGTATGCTCTATTTATGGTGTACCAGAGTAATTTAAACATTTAAATATATTATTAAGGTTATAACGAAGATCATGGATAAACTAAAGATAGTTCTAGACTTGACTAAAAATTTCTTGAAATTTTTTTGAGAACTCTAAAGTGCTACAGAATGAGCTCGAATGAGCTTTAAAAGCCCCGAAATGTACTTTAGAGATTTAGGTGACATTTTTGAATGAAATTCAGACAATTTCGGTGACATTTAGTGATTTCGAGATTCAATTCGAAAATTCTTCTGGGCAACTGAAAAGTTACCAAATAATTTAAACATATGATGAAAAGCTCCAAATTAGGATGAACTAAAACGGGTCAAAACAGAGGTTGATTAAATAAAATTCAGCTAATCCAAAATTATTGGACTAAAATGCCCTTTTGGAAAATAATGGGTATTGATGATTTTAAATTCAAAATTTTTAAAAGCATCCAATCAATAAGTATTGACCATAATTAGAGTATTTCATGGTCGATTTGAAAATAAGACAATTGTGGAATGTTTTCGGGATTTAATTCGGCTAGCTGGTCATTTAAATGCATTAAAGGGCAATTTGGTCTTTTTACATGGTATTAGTGGAATGATGAGTAATTAAATATGACCAATGAGATGATGACATGTGTTTGATGAATCATTAGTGATAATAAATAGGAAGGTGACATGAGTAATCCATTAAATGAGTATAAAAAGCAAAACTTAAGACATTTTGCTTCATTCTTTCAAAATAAACATGAGAGTGATAAGAGAGAAATGTGAGAGACCAAAAAAGAAAGGGAAAAGAAAAGAAGCCAAGGGTGAACATTGGCCAAAGAGAGAGGAAGAAGAGTGTAGTCATTTTTTTTATGGAATTTGATGGTGATTTGGAGAAATCTTGAAGTCTTCATTAAATACTCAAAAGATTGGAGGAAAAAGTGGTAAGTTTCCTAACTTAAATTAATAATTTTTATGGGTTTTCTTGAGTGATATGGATATGTTTAAAATAAATGTTGTCTTGGTATTACTTTGATGTTTCTTTGTATGGAATTAGTTGAATATCACAAGGGAGAAATGTGTAGTGGAATTCTATCTTACGTTAACTTGAATCAGTCCCAATATTTTGGCCATAACTAGGTCTATAGACCTCCAAATTAGGTGATTATACTTGGAACAAAAACCTAAGACATATTGCTAAAAATCTCTAAAAGAAATCTAGACCTAATTCTGGATGAATGATATTGAAATTTGAGATTGAAAATGGTAATCTAATACTGCCCCTATGTTGAAACAGCTTGTATTTGGTACATTTTCATGATCTAGAAGTTAAAATGGCATGAGTTTTGATCATATAGAAACTAGAGACATAGGGGAATGAATGTTTAAAAGAACTCAAAACCTAATTTGAACGTTTGCTATGTGAAAATTAAGGAATAAGGAAAGGTATGGATTCTGAACATAGGTCATAACTAAGACTCAACATGCATGATTGTGATATGGTGAATTAAATTGAGTGAGATAGTGTTTTGAAAAAATTGGTAAGCTAGAAAGGAAAAAATATGGTATTTAAGTGACTTTTGAAGTTAGATTTAAAAACAGTGACTAATAGGTTAGCTTACGAAAATAAGCAAAAATATGATTAGCATGCGTATTACACTATTAGATACAAATCTCAAACTTAGTTAAACTGAATAAATAGTTTTAATGCCTTATTTCCTAATTTGGAAATAAATGCCCAAATGAAATGTACTTTGTGTAGATAAAGGAGAGGCACCGAATACGTGAGTGTGCTAGGAGATAAGTTCGCAAAACTGTGAAGCGTATTTTAATTGTTTTATATTACTAGATTCTTTGTAAAAAGAATTGATGGCATATGAGTGTACTTATTAATTGAGTTTATTCAAATAGTTTTCATTTGATCATGAAATGAATATTGCTAGCACAAGATTTTACTTTGGCAATATATGGGTTTTAACTTGAAAGTTAAACTTTATATGATTGAGAGTTGATTTTGCCTATTATATACTACTAGGATTTATACAAGTTCTTATACCAGTATATTTATAGCTTTTAACCTATTACAGAGCGATGTAGAACTAGCTCTGTAAATAGTGATATAGCTTTGTAAATAGTGGTTAATTAGTAACAGATAAGCGATGTAGAACCAGTTCCGTAACTTATTACTGGTAAACGATGCAGGTCTAACTTTGTAACTACCGATCTATAGCTGTTAACCTATTACAGGTAAGCTATGAAGAACCAGCTCTGTAACTAGTGGTTAACTAGTCATGGATAAGCGATGCAGAACCAGCTCTGTGACTTTAGGCCTAATGTACTGTATGGCTAAGAAACTATTGATGGGCTAAGTTATGTCACATTATTTTTTGCTTAAGAAAATGGAAAATGGAAACTTTTACATTATGTGTTTAATTTAAAAAAGCATTTCAAAATAGTATTTTGTAAAAATTAAAATTATGTTTTATGAAATGTTATGTTATTACCATATTTGATGATGCACGAATAAATTGTTATAGAAAATGTTTTACCATTAGCATTACGATTGTATGGAATATTGCAGTTATATTGTTACGAAGAGTTCAATTTTCTTGTAGATTGATTACACTCACTGAGCTCGTTTTGCTCACCCTATTTTTATGTTTTTTTTAACAAACCACCCTAAGTATATGTACAGGTGCTGCAATAATTGGGACTTTGGCACAGGATTAGTTCTATCATCGGATGCTTCTTTTTTGCTATCCATATGATATGTTTTAAATTATTTTAAAAAGGCTTTAAAAGTGTGTTCTTGTAAATGTTTGTGAGATTGTAAATATCTTTTACTAAATGAACTACGAGGGCTTTAATCCTCAATAGCGTAAAATGTTGAGAATTATATGTTTGTAATTGCTAGTGATGTGGACTTGAGGTCCCATTTTAAAAGTTGAGATGAATATAAAATATTAGAAGTCTTTTAAATTAAGTTATGCAAGTTTTTGAAAATTTTGAGAAAGTTAAAATACAGTTGTTGTGCTACCAAAAATTTTAGATTTAACAACAATTTCCCACTATTTTTCGCATTTTTAACTTTTAAAGTATGAAAGTTTTTTTTTTTTATATAGTTGAATGGCTTGGCTATGCGGGAACCCTTTGATTGAGTTAGATATCAATTAGAGGGCTATTTATAGGGATTAGCTAATAAATTAACTCTTTTGAGATTGATAGTTGCAAGTTGCGTGATGTTTTAATAGGGATTTTAGTATATTTTTAGTTGTCAATTAATGTATATTTAGGTTTAGAATTGTGTTAGTTGATTAGATATTTATGTTTTAAGTGCTGTGTGGGTAAGAGCATGCTATTGAGCTTTAATTTTTTTGTATTTGAGGTGCCCTAATGATTTGTTTGTGTTTGAGAGTAGACATTAAAGAGTGGAGGAGATTCAAAGGAAGTCGAAAAGAAGACCCAGGTGGGCCATGATCGTGATAGAACCATTTTTGGGGAGCCACGATCGTGGCTTGTTTTGTTTTGATCATGACAGAGAACATTTTAGCGTGGCCTGGTCTGTCATGATTGTGGGCTACGTGACCACAAACACAGATGGGCTTCTAAACCTCAACTTTGTGGGTAATTTTAGACTTTTGGGGCTTGGGTAAAACCTAAATTTTGCCATAAATGGAAAATACTATAAAAGGAAAAGATAAAGAACTCTATAGATAAATGATCTTTCTATGTTATACTATTCCATTTTTGACAATGAATCGATTTGATAACTTAGATATTGTATTTATGATATTAATCTAATTCAACATCATCACCATAAAGATGAAGACCTATTACTGGAGAGTTCACGGGGTAGAGCAAAAAAGTGTGAATTGTACAGGTTAACAATAATATTGATTAACTGAAGGAGAGGGATTTAGTGTATACAAAAAAAACTTACCATTTAAAAAGTAACTATAAAAACCACGGAATTTACTATTTCTTTATCCATTTCTATTTGCTTGTTTGTTTTATGTTTTTTTTAATACTTATGATCAATACAATTTTTTCCTTTTATATAAGCGAAATGCCTATACAATTGATTAGATTGGAATAATAGAAAATAAAAAAAATTTGCCATTGAATAGTCAACTTATCATTCATTACTCATCAATTAATAATAAAATATTCATTAACTAATAATCCAATTATTTCATTAATTAAGTTAATCATTTTCATTCTATTCTAATAAAATAGAGAATGGATTGCATTAAAATAGAGAAATTAAAATCAAATTTATAATAAAATAAACAAATGTCCAACTTTATAAATAACTAGAATTCTTATACTATGTAGTCTAATAATTATACCAAACAAATATAATATAAATCTTGCTAGAATGTTAACTTATTATAATTAATTTCAATTTATTTATAATTTCAAATTGAGTAGAATTTAAAATTCAATTTGAAAATTTTTAAATGAATATTAATTTATAATTATAGTACAATCAATTATAAATTTCTTACTTTTTATTACAACTATCAACAACATATTGTTTCTCCCTTTTACTCAAATAATAAAATATAAATACTACCTAGGGAGTTTATGGAAAAGAGGCAAAGCCCCTTAAATGGGGTAAGAAAAATAAAACTAATAGTAAATAATAAATAAAAATCATATTCTTTTTTTACCTATGGATTGCATAGAAAGCATGGAATTTTGCATATCCCTCGAATCCCACCGTTTATTTACTAAAATTTCCTATTACTGGATTCAATTGTAACAAGTTTTTTTGAAATTTATAAGCTGAAGAAGCTCTTTATTAAA
>JANKYF010000008.1:56042880-56054884 GCA_029829435.1 Erythroxylum hondense
TAGCATGTTGATTTGGATATATTGCTTCCGCTGCAAGATGATTTCTTAAAAAGTTTTGAAATCTATCGTTTCTCCAAGCTAAGCATGCTTTCTTTTTCCGATCCAACAGATCTAACTCTCACTTGAGCATCTACTTTAACTCATCTGTTTTGGTTCTCTAATCACACTTACATACTAATTTTCTGCATCTTTGTGTGCTCTCTAGAGGCCAATGAAGGTGTTTGGTGTTTGTTACAACCCAAACAAGGAGAAGATTTAAGAAAGGACTAGTATTTGCAATTTACATATGCTGTAATTTCATGTTCTTATAATTTATTTATACAAACATATAGATTCTGGATTTTCTGGGGATGTTGTGGGGTTGGAATTTTAATTCCAGCACTTCTGCTACCTTGCCATGTATGTGATGCATGGACCTATGGCTCTCCAACAAGAGCAAAATTTTAAAAGTTTTAAACCCTTTTATTTATTTCATATATGTTATCATGCATAGTTGAATAATTCTAGAACTTGCTTTTATTATGTATATTAAGACCATAATTGTTAAATTAAAAGCATTGAAAAAGGCACTTAGATTCAATAACTTGTTTTGGCCTATTTCTTTAATTATTACCTTACCTTGTTTTATCCCTTTGAAATAAACAAGGTTGAGCCTCAGCCTTTTTTATTGTTTTAAACCCTAAAGGTTATTTACATTATTTGATTGTTTGAAATTTGAAAATTTGAAAGTTTGAAAGTTCCAATATTTCTTTAACCATTGTATACGAAGGATGCTCAAAATTAGACTTAAAAAAGGGCATAGAAAAAAAAAGAAAAGAATGAGTATATATTACCAATGTATTTATAATGAAAGGATATGTTTCTATTGTGAACAAGTTTTTTGTAATGTCTCTTTAGTAAATTACCTTCAAATAGATACTTTTTATTATCCCAATCATACCTTACCTAAGCCTTGTTACAAACCTATTAAGACTTTTTGATTTTTGTTCCTACTTTATATGTAAGTGGTAGAGATAAGATAATATTGCAATCCTATAGTAAGAGTTCTACTATGCATTGATTTAAGAGTTTTGATAATTTTCACCCCAAACATGTGAGTGCATCAAGTGAAATCTTGGTAAGGGTGTAAAGGTTTATGCTTTTGATTTCAATGAGATCATTGATGTGATTATTATTTATATCGACTTGGGAAGTTAGTTTTAGGATAACTTGAATCCATTTGTATGTTGGGATAACAATACGTCTTCATTCTTTTATTTAATGCAATTACTTTGGTTGATTTATTATGGTTCAATTATAAGTTTATGCATGTTCTACTAGATCTAGAATATTAGTGCATGATTTGATTTCATAGCATTAAGATTGAGAAATCCTGTGTATGAATAAATCTACTATAATTGAAAGGAGTTGATTGCAAAATCTTCTGGATAAGGGTTAAACTTAATAACGAAATTCATAAATTGAAAATGCAATCCTAGGAACTTTAGCTAGAAATTTCAGTTAATCACCTAATGAATTAGTTATTAGTAGACTTTAGAGAGTTATTAACATAAGTTAGGAATTTCCACCGTCTAATATTCAATAAAATAATTGCATAATAAAAGATTAATTATTTAAGGGTTTTTAGGGGATTCATCACCTTGACATTAACATTACATATTGAGTTTTCTAATCAATTTCCTTTACTTCTTCATTCATAATTATTTCCTATTTTATTTTATTTATTTAAGTATTATTTTTAATTTAAAACCAAAAATCCATTTTGTAGGTTAGATCATAAGAGAAAGGTAACTACTAGTATTTGTTGTCTTCGTAGGATCAATCCGTAATTGATTGTGCTAGCTACAACTAATCGTGCACTTACGGTTAATTCAAATATTGATAACACAAAATTATCAATCATATTAACATTCATAATATCAAAATTTTGGGAAAACATATCCACCTTAGCAATAAGAAGATTTAAAGATTCTATATCATACTTACGTGAAACCTTCTTAGGAATAGGTCTTTTGCTTGACCATTGGTAATGATTTTGTGCCATTTCATCTATAAGGTTCTACACTTCATCCATTGTCTTATTCATCAAACCTCCACTTGAGCGACATCCATAGAGATCTTCATATTATAGGTCATTCCATTGTAGAAGGCCTACATAATTAGCCACTTCTCTAAACCATGGTAGGGACAAGACCTCAATAGCTCCCTATTTCTCTCCTACTATAAATACTAACTTTCCCTTTTGGTAAAGGTTGCAATATGTTCCTTATTTGCATAGTTTTACCCAAATGGAAATAATATTCCAAAATTGCAATGGAGAGTTAATCCTATATAGTGATTTTACTATATTGAAAGGGTTTGTATTCATATTGTAACTTTATCTCTTAAAGAGAAAGGGAATAAGTAGAGTTTGAGTGTTTTAAAAGACATCATTAAGCTTTAATGTGTCATAGTACTTCATAAAAATTGATAAATATAGTTTGGTCTCTTAAGACAATGAACTTGCAAATTGATCTCGCTACATTATAGGTAAAAGAGAGGATTTTAGCTCAAAGTTACCAGCTTTGACTCTAGCTTACAATGCCTAAATTGATGCCTTAGGCATTTGGTATGAAAAATTACTTTAGGGATCTTATATTCTCTACAGCCATCTTTGCTTCTTTAGCTTTTATTCTCCTTTAAATAAGAGGTGATCTACAAAAGAGAGAGAATAAAGTATGGTTAAGTTAATGAATAATGAAACTAAAATGAAAACAACACAAAACATAAAAAATAGATCTAGTCTAGCCAGTTAGAAAGTTTTTAAATATTAATGCCCAATCCTCAGTAATAATGCTAAAAACTTGATTTAGTTTTTACTATATGTATATATTGAAGTTGTAACTAGCACCAAACAGTACGTGTTAATCCCACGAGGATTATCAGTTAACTACTAACAACCTAAAAAATTAACAAGTTTGATCAAATCCTTATTGGTCAATGAATAAAGAAAATTAAATAAATAACAAAATTTAATTAATAACATAAAATAATAATTAAAAATGTGCCAAATTGTTCATTAACTAGATTTAGGTTAGGTTTCGCTAGGACTTTACTATATTCATTTTCACTTTTTATTAATGAACTATTCTAACTTCTTACACCAGTAAGAATTCCTGACTTAGGCTGTATTATCTCTCTCAACATATAATCCCTATTTAGAGGTCAATCATCCAAAATCTCTATTAAATCTAGATAATCTAAGAATGCCTTAATTCACAGTGTGAATTCTTTTGATAGGTTTTACCCTAACCTAGGAAGATCTTATATCTTTCTCTCAAATATCTCATTTCTTATCTCCCTTGATTTAATTAATATAAAAGGATGACTAAACCATAAGAAAAATATAATTTCATTAATCAAAAAATGAACTGAAGTATATCACATCCTATGTTCTACTTACTTAAATCTATATCCCAATTAGTTTATAATAGCATAAAGAACATCAAAATAAAATAAATTAGAAAAACAATTTAAAGAAATCATGTTAATTTTAAAGAATTATTGAAGAACTCCACTAACTTCAAAGAAAGGTAATCCTTGACTAAATTCATTACAAAATAGCTCCAAGATGAATCTTAAATTATTCCCTAGCCAAAATTTTTTCCTTTTTTTGCTTCCTTTTTTGTTAAAAACTTGAAATCCTAAATTTAATGAGCTATATAACCACGATCTTATATATGAGTTCCTGTAGTTGACCGTGTGCTCAACATTCTCTAGAAATTAATAATGCTAGTACGCATACACATAACTATACATGACACTAGGTATGCTAAAGAAACAAAAGTAAACATTTTTACACATGGCCCTAAACACATGACTTTGTACATTGCTATGTTATGCAGTTCTTCTCCATATCTTCCAAAATCACTCCATTTAAATCCAATTCTTCTCATTCTTTTCTTCTTTTCCTTATATGGGAAGAAATATGATTTGAAATGACAAAAATTCTTAAATTAAATGTTAAATCATTCAAATTCATCTAGACCATAAGTAATTTGCCATATGAATTATGTTAAAAATAATATAAGTCTAGTATACAACAACCGACCTGGCTTGGCTTATTGACTTCCTTACATACAATTCCTCTTCTTTTTTATAAAACTTATAAAGCCATATAACTACAAGCTTTAATTCCATGTAACCCTTTTCACCTTCCTATTCTCCTTATTACATGTTTTCTTATACATCATACAACCACTTAGCCTTGTGCATATCATACCCTCATTTCATAAATAATTCTTAACTTAAGATATTAAGGTGAGTCAAGCATAAGAGAGCTTTCTAACTTATGTTTGCTAACCTTGGTGTGCTAGCATTAAGAAAGAGTCTTTGGGAGGAGTGACCCTAATAACTCATCTTCCTTTCTCTTGATAAATGTAATGTTTATAAACAACTTACACTCAATACTAAAATATGACGATAAATATAAATTCAAATGGCCTAACCATAAGCTTACCTTATATAACAACTTCTCAAAGAAAAAACTTAAGGTAACTCTCAATTAGTCATTAAAAAAATTGTTCAATCCAATTTTTAAGAGCTTAATCCAAATTCATTCTTGGCTATCATCTACCTAAGGCCTTGTTTATAGTCTTATAGCTTAAATTAGTTATTAGTATCAATATATGATTGTTGATGCTTTAAAATAGAAGTTATGATTAAGTGTTGATGTGGCAAGGGTATTTAGCCTCCTATAAATATACAAAATTTTTTTTGCATACATTTGGGATAGGGTGACTTGTTTCTTAATTATGCAAACAACTTATTTAAACTTCGTTTATATCCAAGCAATTTCTAACTTCTTTAATAAAACACCTGCCTAGCGATCACAACATTTTGAATAATTTTTACTTCCTATTATAAAATAATGTTAACCTATAACATCAAATCATAATTTTGAATAACATGTTAGTAGTAATGTATTTTATTTCTATCAAAGTTAAAGATATCCTCCTGTGTTTAACAATCTTCTTATTACTATTATTGGAAAATGCTTGTGATTTTGATTTAAAGAATATTAAATATTATATAAAATCTTTATATAAATATATCTATGTCAACTATGTATATTATTTTGGTCCCCCTTAATGTATTCATTACAATTAAATCACCTAACAAAAATGCTCGTACTAATTGCATCGAATTATATGGTATCAGATGTCTTATCTTCTGTTTATTTTTATTAGCACAAAAAAACAACAAAAGAATGAAAGTCATAATATGGATAATTTTGTATACCTTAAAAAATAAAGTTGCTTTTATGTTTCCAAACTCCAATTTTAATCACTTAAATTATATATATAATTCTTAAGAAAATATAATATAAAATAATGTTAAATATTTGATTAAGTTTACCCTATAAGTTTCATAACTAAGGATTTTGATCATGTGGATGGTTCATCTTGCATTCGTACTCTTTTTGAAGTCACACTAGGTTTAACAATGTGCTTATCTTCTTACTGTACCTCATTCTGCTCCTCATTTATGTATTACTCTTAAAATAGTTTGGACATGTCATTTATTAATTGATTATTTCACCTTTCTTACCTATCATAATTTTATTTTAACTTTGATACTTAAATATACTTAGGTCCTTAGGAATTAACGTTTAAAATTTTTCTCACTTACATCATCTTCTTCTTTTTTTTTTGTTCTTGAAAACTTCTCCTTAAATAATATAGTCTCATAAAATCTCAATCAATTCCGCAAAAGTAACACTTAGCATGGTTGTCACATATGAATCTTAGTTATAGGAGATTAAACTATAATGTTATATATTTATGACCTAATATGAGTATATAAGAGGGATGTGCCATATTGAATTTATTCTCCTAGTACGTATCAAAATATTAATTTTTAGTTCCTAGTTCTAGAAAAAAAATATCTATACATATATGCATAATGCGTTCTTTGATGCCTAAGTAAAGATGTATAGTTATAATAATTAATCTTACGCTTAGAGGACGTATTGTTTGCTATTGAATATTTATGTTTTTATATATATAATTTTTGCTG
Source organism: Erythroxylum hondense (assembly GCA_029829435.1). Taxonomy (NCBI): domain Eukaryota; kingdom Viridiplantae; phylum Streptophyta; class Magnoliopsida; order Malpighiales; family Erythroxylaceae; genus Erythroxylum; species Erythroxylum hondense. The sequence goes on from JANKYF010000008.1 coordinate 56,048,938, forward strand.
GATGATGCACTTCCATGTGTAAAGCTCATGTCATTTCTATTATTTTAATTTTTTCTCTTAATAATACATCTAAACTTTCTTTACCTTTTCTAAATTTAGAGAAAGAAAATTTCAACTCATTTATATCCTAAGAGATGCATTCTCATTTAACAATTCATTGATTCTTTTAGTTTCATCTACATATATAAAAATTAAATTATGCATTTGATCTCATCTTTTAATTTCCCATTTTTCTCATAACATACACCAAATGATTATTGAACTTCTTTTTATTTACAAGGTGATTGGTTCACCTACTGGAATAGATAAAGAATTGAACGGTGATTCTTTAGAAATAGAATATGAAGTGAATCACACGTTAATACAATGATTAAAGTACGACATAGAATGCACGAGAAGGGGGTTGAATTGTGTATTCCCCTTTTTGATGACTTCTTTTAAAAACGTTTGTTAGAAGTAAAATTCCTTTGTGGAACTTTCAGTAACTTCTAATTATTCAATGCTTTGAAAATTCTTTTGATTTCGAACTAAGTATTGATAAAACTTGAATCTAAAAAGATATAGAGATAGAAGTAGTCGACACAGAGATTTATCCTGGTTCACCCCAAACCGTGGGCTACGTCCAGTCCTCAGAATTCTTTCTGAGATTTCACTATCTCTTGAACTTTCACAAGTATTCTTTTCCCGAGCCTCTTCAGGTCTCTACACTCAGTATTCTTTCACACTTAGCCTCTGCAGGCTATCTACTCTACTTTCTCAAAAGTATATGAAAAAGAACTTGTTACAGCAATATTAGCTCTTGGCTAATTTACAAAGTAATCTCTCAAGAATGCTTTTACGATTGAGTAATTCACTAGCGTTTTTGTTTTTGCTTTTTTTGTTTGACTAACTTTGTAATCTACGACTTCGTCTTGTATTTATAGACTCTGTCTTCAACTGCTTCTTGATCTTGATCTTGAAAGAAACGGTTAATCAGTTGAGTTCTGTAACTAACCCGAACAGACTCTTGTGTCTGCTTTCTTTTTTTCTTCTGCGTCTGTTTTTCTTTAGTGTTTGCGTCTGCGTCTGCTTTCTTTTGTGTCTGTTTTGCATCTGCGTCTGTGTCTGCTTTACTTTACGTCTGCGTCTGCTTTACTTTGCTTTACGTTTGCTTTGCTTTGCGTCCGCTTTGCTTTGATTTACGTCTGCATCTGCTTTGCTTTGCTTTGCGTCTGTGTCTGCTTTCTTTTGTGTCTGCGTCTACGTCTACTTTGCTTTACGTCTGCGTCTGCTTTGTGTTGCTTCGTCTGCTTTTGTTTTTCTTCATCTGTTTTGTTGTGTCTGCTTTTCTAACTACTTTTATTTATCTCTTTTTGTTATACATCAAAATCATATTTAAGTAAATTCACTCTAACTTAACAATTCTATCTTCTGAAGGGTCAAAAATGGAACAGAAGATAGGTATAGATGAAGTCAAATGAAAAAGAAAAAGAATAGAAAAAGACAGAAGAAGTAAAAAAATTACTATAACTTTCCCTATAGTTATCGGATTAAGATGTTCTTTATATGGTTCAAAAGAGGACTTGAAGATCTACAAGTTTCATGAAGACCTTGAAGACAGATTCTATCGTCTGGAGGGTCAAAAATAAACCAAAAAGTAGCAAAAGGCAGAGGAAGCAAAAAGACAGAAGAAGATTACGTCATCACAGAAGAAACACAGAAGAAGATGACGTCATCACAGAAGAAGCAAAAAGGCAGAAGAAGCAAAACATAGAAGAAGTAAATCACAGAAGAAGCAAAACATAGAAGGAGCAAAACATAGAAGCAGCGAAAAGATAAAAGATACATCTTCATTTACAAGGGCCATAACTTTCAGCCTAGAAGTCCAAAAATTCTATACTATATATCGTTGGAAAGCTAAAAGAAGGATCTAAAACTTTATAGAAGATAACTTTCTCTAATCTAGCCTAGATCGATCCAGAATTGCCCTCGAATACAAAACATGAATTTTTACATTCATCCAATGTACTGCACCCAGTTCTCTACTTCATGACAAATTTTGAGATTCTTAAAGACAGAATTTAAATTCGATGTCTGTACAAGAAATGTAGCCATATGTTCCTAATTTAATCCAAATTAAGAATCATCTCGTTTGAATAACTAGACAAAAAGTTGTGGCTAAAATACTGAAGCATACTCCATAAATATTTTCCAGATCAGCCATCCATTTTGTTTTACAATCTTTCCTTAACAGAAATCATACTAAGATCACCTTTTCTACTTCACTTACTCCTCATTCTCAATTTCATTTCAAATCAAAAACATCTATAAAGAAATTTATAATCCATGATTAAACATGAATACCAATAACAGAACATACACCTATGTTCCTATTCCTCATCAACTTACTACACAAATGCAACTTCATTTTTGGCTTTCATTCTACTTCTAACTTTCACCTTAATTTTTCTCACTTCAAAATCTTTTATCCACCAGAAACACCAAAGTAAAACTTGAATCTGTCCACATTTCTCATTTATTAGTTCTAGTCTTCTAACAAAAGTTTGGGGTCCAACACATCACATCTTTAAATCATTAAAATAGAATCTTTCAAAGTCTTAACATTCCATATCTAATATGAATTCTTGCTAATTGATCTAATAGGAAATGTTGAAGGTAAGTTATTTATTAGGCATAGCTATAGAAGATATAATATTGCATTATACAATATATCATACTATACATTCCTCGTTACAAAAATTCATACTCTTACAGAATTTAGTTATAAAGGTGTTCGCTAGAGAATCTCATTCCCTATAGATAACTAAAAATTTTAAAACTCACCACATTGATGTCATCGAAGTGCTTCAACATTATCAATGCTTAATTTCTACTTATATTTAATTAATTTGAATTTTTCAATATTTCTAAATCAATATTTTATTTAATGCATATCACTATATCATATAAAGTCATTAGTAATATAATAAAATACAAGTATTATTCTTTTATGAATTGTTATTCAATCCAATACATCACATATATAAATATAATAATTCAATACGATCATCCTTTCACTAAAGGTTGATTTGGTTATTTTTCAACTTTACAAGTTTCATATGATTCATAATAAAAAGGATACATATATCCTTATATGTAACTTTATGATCCTTATTATGTTAATTTAACCAACAGAATGAAAGGATTGTCTCGATTATTTAACTTTGTATTCCTGCCAAATATAAGTCTACTTTGATTCAACATATACCAACTATTTGTGTAAACATGGATCATCTACTTTAACTGTAACACTGGACTTTCTGAGCCCTTTGGTGATTGTTCTGTATTTGGAGATAGTACTCTATATTGATATATACATGGTTGTATATGAGTTCAAAGATGAATTTGAATCCTTTTGGTACGTATTCCAATGATTTATAATGTTATATGCCCTTACATGAACTTAGAGTTCATCGGTATGTAAAATCTTGGAGATTTCCAACAAATAAGCTTTTAAGTGTGGAAAACCAAGTCCATTGGATGGATATGACCATGGTGGTTAAATTAAATGTGTTATAATGCCTTAGAGGTGATTAACATGATTTATAGACTTATTGGACACTTAGAAAGGTTAAATGGAAAAGTTGATATACATAAGTTATTTGCAAATTGTCAAAAGTTAAAGGACTTAAACGTAATTTTTCAATTCTTGGAGGACCAATATGTAATTTTATAAAGTTAAGGGGCTTAGTTATTATTTCCAAAAGTCCAACGAGTAAAATAAAATAAAAGTTTTGGAGATTCCTAAACTTTGGGCTTAATCGCAAATTTAGGAAAGTTTGGAGGGTAAACTGGTAATTTCACATAAGTTAAGGTAATTTTATCATATTTTGGTCAAAGAAAAGTCAATATTCTAGGCCCTTGTTCATTCATGGTCGTGCATCCCATCACTTAAGACTTAAACCATCTTGTTTTAATTAAAAAAAAAGGAGAAGAAAGGAGAAAAGAGAGGAAGAAGAGGAGGTTTTGGCCATCACCAAAATTCACCTTTTTTTTTGGTTTTCAGTTCAAACCAAGGTATTCTAAGCTAATTTGGGGTCAAGGAACTCAAATCTATCATTATATTTGAGAAATTCTCAAAGGATTTGAAGATATCACTTAAGGAAAGTTTAGGTAAATTTTGTCCTATCTCTCTCTACATTATGATTTTGAGTTTGTTGTTAAGATATGTTATTCTCCATGCTTGAATATGCATGAAACATGGTTTAGATGAGTGAAATGTGTCATGGAGAGGGTTCTTGAAGTTAAAATCGAAATTGTCCCCTTTAGGTGAAAGTTTGTGAAAATTTGAATATCTTTTGAAATTGATGGTCTAAATGAACTCTATGATGTTATTTATGTATGTATGAGGTGAATTGATGATGGAAAATGAGGAAGAAGTACATTAGAAGGAGGCTTTCAAGTTTATGCCTTTAGGTGTTTGATAAAATGCCTAAGTGAACTTGGTTTAGGATTTAAGGATTTTGATGGTGTGCATTGGAAAACACTTTTATGTCAACTTAGAGTGAACTTGAATTGTTGCTTAGATTGATGAATAATGGCCTAATATTCTTGGATAAATATGTTCTTAATTATGTTATGAAATGAGTAACTTTGGATTAAAGGCATTAAATACCTTAGAAAATGCAAAAGAGAAGCTAATGTGATGGTGTATAAATATGAAATTTACGTTTAAGTAGTAATTTCATTGTATGCCTTTTTTATGTATAAAGGTTAAGGATCCATGAATTAGGGAGCTCGTACTGAGGATTGTTGATGTTAAGAGAGAGTATATCTTCTTTGAGGTGAGTTGGGGAAACCGTATTTCTCAAACAGGATTAGAACATCCTAAGACAAGTATGAGACTAATATGTGAATTTTGAACCTAGATGGTAGAATTGAATTTCAAATGGATGCAAATATGTCTAGGTATTTAATAAACGTCATTGTTTTGAACAACTATGCATTCGGAGCACAAAACATAACTTTTATTATATGAAATAATGTTTCAACATTGTTTTTGAAACTGATATTTTATTACATATTTTGAAAAACGATATTGTTTTCAACAAACCTGTGTTTGAAGTGCAAAAGACAATGCCTTATGATGGTTTAATTTTGTATTTTCAAAAATGATATTACTTTTAACAAACCTGTAAATAAAATGCAATGGATAACGTCTTATTTTTCTAAAATTATATTTTTGATCAACTTTGCATTTGGATTTTAAAAGATGATTTTTATTGCATAAAACAGTGTTTTTTACAAATGCATAACCGAGTCATAAATTTTGCATGTATTTGTTCTCCTTTGGCTTAGAGTCATGGTACAGTTTCATTTTATTGGTTGGACCGATAAATAAAGACAGTGTTTTACTTGATTTTTGTACTTAATTTTTGTATATGATCTTTATGATTGGTGAGGAAACGATTGACCAATCGTGTGCTGGGCATAACTAATTAAGCGACCCCCGTACCTTTGACGTTGGTACATGAAAGTCGAGTCGCCATATCGAGACCTTTCTACGGGACTCATGGGTAATTCCACACTTAAGGTCTGGACACTAACAAGGTCATCACCTAGGGTCATGATGCTCTTGTTGACTGTAGTCCGGACTCACCATGGACAAAAGTCGAGCCAACATCGAAAATCTGTGGGTGTGCACATTAGTTTGGCTAACTAGTGGTGTCACACATGATTATTTTGGCTTATCCTGATATTGGTTTTCCTATCAATATTTGATTTATACATATGATGTTTTTATACTTTTGTGTACTGGAACTGGAACCTATGTTCACCGGATGAGTGAGTTAATAGGCTAGGCCTATACAGTTCCTAACTAGTATACGTTGATGTAGGAAAATCCCGGGAGGTACATCACATGTACCAGGTGCGGAAAACAAAAATTTTTGTCGCCGGGACCTTCCCG
>JANKYF010000008.1:56165419-56186326 GCA_029829435.1 Erythroxylum hondense
ATTTGGGTGTTACAACACATATAGAATGGGTTGGAGAAAGCAAAGTTAATTTAATCGAGTTGGACTTGATTGTAAAGTTTGAGAAATTTTATGATTAAATATGAGATATTTAATAAATAAAGATCAATATGAGATATTGAATCTTATATAGGCATAATTGACATTTAATTAGAATTATTTGTAATTCTAATTAAAGTTTAATTGAAATTAGAATTTAATTTTCATTAAAAGATTAAAACGTTTAAAGCTTACTATAAGTAGGCTTGAGCTCTATAGAGCTAACACTTCATGCTTAACCCTCTCTGTAAGAGTTACAGAGTTCTTTCAACCCGTTCTGTAGATACCGTTAGAGGCCGGACACTTGTGTAGCTATGATGGTTGAGACGAATCGGTTTTAAAAACGGTTCGAGGGATACAACAAAAATAAATATCAAGTTTCAGAATAAGATACAAATTAAGTTTTTGCTTTATTATGATTTGTATTAATCATTTTATAGAATTAAATAAATCTTAGTTTTCGAGAAATCAAAAGTGATTATTCTGTAGATACCGTTAGAGGCCGGATACTTGTGATTATTCCGTTGTAGTCGGGATCGGATCCTAACCCGGTTTCCCAACAATAACTTGGCTTCTTATCAAGGGCAAGCTTAACACCAAGGATAGGCTTTGTAAATACATGAACATCTAAAATATATGTCCTATGTGAGCAAAATGCAGAGACTATAAAGCATCTTTGTTTTGAATGTCGCTACTCTAAACTCATCTTAGGTTTGATCACGTAATTGGGGGTTATAACATGGGTAACTCACTGTTGTGAGGAGATATGGTACTGTAAAAACAAGAGAAGAAGGGACGCAGACTGAATCATCTCCAAAATGGTATTATGCAACATGGTGAATGCCCTGTTAACGGAGAGGAACCACTGGGTGTTTGGGAAAGGAGTTAAGAAAGAGGAGACCCTATTCCATGCAATCATCAACAGAACATGAGAGCAGATTCTTATTTACAACTTGAATAGAATATACTCTATCGATCTAGCAAGAAGATGAGATAACCAGTATACGACACCACAACTAGTAGCTTTTGGAAAATGACCTTTGGAACGATTAAATAGCATCTTTCTAAGTGACGTTGTTTTGTATTATAGGAATCTCCTAGTATTGCTACTGTTTGCATCTTATGTGTGACTCTTATGTTAAAATATCCTTTATAACATCTATTGTAAGATATCAATTATCTTTTGATAAATTATAATTTTTCAAAATAAGCAAAAAAAATAAGTCATAGATTATTCTAATTGGATTAGAGAGACAACAGTAGGTAAACAGACCACTGTCAATCTTAGTGCAGCTGTGGAACTTATCTCCCATGGTTCTCCCTCATTGTTTGTTAGCTAAGAGTTTTTGCGGAGAGCGTTTATATGAACTTTGATCAGGGGCTCATTGTTTTGCCTGTTGGCTTCGTTTGTCTTCTATTTTGGCCTTCTATAGGCTCCGTACTGTACTTATCAAGTGTTTCTTTAAGTACAAGGGAGAGAAAGAAAAAGGCCATCTTGTCTGGCCTTAACACCAACATTTAGCATCTAATTGCAAGGGGCAAAACTGCATATGACTCAAAACAGCTTCACTTCAGCTCTCACCCAATCAACGTATAGTGACAATAAGAATCTAGAGAGAGTTGCATAACTGAGAATCAGCCTCTTAACATAGAAGACACCAAAACAAAGTTATAATTCATAAATGTGCTAGCAAATGCAAATATTGTCAAGACTAGGACCATAGATAAGTTTGGAGCAGCATTAGCTTAAAGTTTGCCTAAGATGGGCCACTAGGCATTTAAAACTATGACAAGTTTTAGACTTTAATACATTAAACATATAAATAGTGTCCAACAGGCAAGGCAACTGCGTGTGAAGAAAGAAGCATAGAAGTATATGAACATGCCATATTCTGTCTTTTCCCAGTCACACTGCCTCTCGTACCATAGGGTCTCTCAAACTCTAAATTCATAAGTTCTCAATTCTTGACGTGCACTTCATTTCTTCTTTGTCTTCTTCTCTTCGTTGTGCTTTCCTAGCTTTGATCGCCGTTGCTTGAATAAATGCAGATAAAGATTCAACCAGACGAAGGGATAGCAGACAAGTAGACCCTGAATCAAGAATCCCAGTGATCATAAATTTATAAACTGTAGTAACTTTACACAGAAATGAGCACCTATGGAAGAAACCAAGCAAATGGTATGCCATGTTCCTAATTAGTTGTTAAGACACCATAGAGTGGAAGTAACCAGTCATCTAAAAGCCTAGAAGAGTTTATAATATCATACATACTCTAGAAAAATGTCAAAAACCACAATAATTGTGAATAGTGTTTTGAACAATCAACTCCACAGATTTTCTAACCACGACTATTAAACTGACTTGAGAAACACCAATTTTGACCTATGCACGTATGCCCCTGTACCAATTAATTTGGGTCGTCTGATGAGAGATAATATCAAAACAAGTTTTTCACGTTGAATTCTAATTCTCCCCACCAAACAAAGCTTTGAAACTTTGCTTGTATGTTGAATCCAATCAGTGGATGGGGTAAAGGATAAAAGGGATTGTTCTCCGCCTGGAAAATTAATAATGAAATGAGAACCCAATTCAAAGCAGGTAACATACATATTTAACTATAATCAGCATGAGAATTTAAAATATGATACAATAGAGAGTCTCTCACCAGCACAAGTTTTAGAGTGATAAATTTTGGTTCGCTACATACACCACCTTTGCCATCTCAACCTTTTCCCAACTCTTTACCTCTTGGAAGCTTCGATGGGCTCCAAATAAATGAACTTTCACAAAATATGTATTTGAATTAATAACAAAGTTTATGAGTGCAAAGACACACACAAGATACAAATATTTATCTCTAAGTGCTACTGCACTTTTCTTCTCAATATTTCTTTCTCCCAAAGAGCTACAGCCCTCAAATCACTTCTTTTTTTAAATACTCTCTATTTTTTCTCATACATATAAATGATTACAAGAACACACATATATAGACATGCTAAATAACTTCAAATACAATTTGGCTACTTCTTTGAAACATCAATTAACTCATCCTTATCCACAAGACTTCAAATACAATTTGGTAACTTCTTTAACACATCAATTAACTTATCCTTATCCACAGGACTTCAAATATAATTGGGCCATTTTTTTGAGACATCAATTAACTCATCCTTATCCACAAGTTTCTTCCATAAGCTTCTAAATTCATCTATAAATTTCTACATCATCACTAGATATTTTTCTCCAACCTAAATATTATCTTTTGTCATAATTACATAATTATCCATAATGAAGGAGGGTTTGTATTTTCTAACACTCTCCCTCAAACCTGACTTCTCATGCCAAGCATTTCTCTTAGTCTGCGGAACACTTCGTTATTCAATGACTTTGTAAAAATATCTGCTAATTACTCTTCTGTTTTGCAATATGCCAATTCCACAACTTTGTTCTTTACTTGCTCCCCGATAAAGTGATATTTGCTATGTTTTCTTCGACTATGTGACACTAGATTCTTTCCAAGTAATATAGCAGACTTGTTGTCAACATATATTGTTGTCGGACCTTTTTGTTCATGCTCTAGCCCATTTAGAATATACCTCAACCACATTGTTTGACATGAGCATGCTGTTGCTGCCAAATATTTGGCTTCACGTGTTGAAAGAGCAATAGTCTGTTGCTTCTTTGATAACCAAGAAAATATAGCTAACCTAATATGAAAAGCGTACCCAGAAGTGCTTTTTTTATGATCCAAGTCTCCATCAAAATCACTATCAGAATAACCAATTAACTTCGAATTTTGAACATGCATATGAAATAAGCCTTGATCAATCATACCTTTAATATATCTCAAAATTATTTTTGCTGCATCAAAGTGATCTTGCTTTGGCTTCTCCATATATCTGCTGACTAGTCCAACTGCGTATATGATGTTTGATCTTATATAAGTTAAATACCTTAAACTTCCAATCAAACTTTTGAACAACACCGGATTCACAGATTTTTTGTCTGAATGAATTCTCAATTTTATGCTTGCATTAGCTGACGTGGCTCTTGCCTTGCAATCTTTCATTTTGAAACTTTCTAAGATTTCTTCTGCATACTTTCTTTGAGAAATAAAAATTCCTTCTTTAGTCTGCTTTCACTTCAACTCCAAGAAAGTAGGACATTTCACTAATATCTATCATCTCAAATTCTCTAGTCATAGCTTTCTTGAACTCATTAAACATTCCTGGATTGTTTCCAGTGAAAATTATGTCATCCACGTATAGGCACACGATCATGACATCTCCATATTGATTTTTCTTCGTATAGAGTGTATGTTCATATGGACTTTTTACAAAATCGTTGTTTCGAAAGTATTCATCAATTCTTGTATTCCAAGCCCTCGGAGTTTGCTTCAATCCGTACAAAGCTTTCTTTAATCGATAGACTTTGGCTTCTTGACCCTGCTTGACAAATCCAGGCGGTTGTTCAATATAGACTTCTTCTTCTAAGTAACCATTCAGAAAAGCAAACTTCACATCCATCTAAAAAATCTTCAAATTGTTTTGTGCTGCAAGTGCTATGAGAAGTCTAATTGTATCAATTCTTGCAACTGGAGCAAATACTTCATCATAATCAATTCCATATTTTTTTGTAACCTTTTGCAACTAATCTTGCCTTGTATTTCTCCACTTTTCCTTCTTGGTTGGTCTTTGTCTTGTACACCCACTTGACTCTAATTGCTTTATGTCCTTTTGGAAGGCTAGTTAATTGCTATGTATCATTTTTTTGGATTGTACCAATCTCTTCATTCATGGCTTTTTCTAATTTTTTGTTTCCAACAGCTTCTTCATATGTTACAGCATCACATGCGGCCATCAAACAAAACAACGAATAATCAAATGTATCTATTTGTTCTGTAGCATTATAAAGATCACTTAGATTTCCTCTCTTAATAGGTGCTCCCCCTGAATTGCTGTTGCTACTGTTTGACATTGATGGTGTTATAGCAGGTTTTGTTAGTGTAGGATTTTATGGAGGAAATTGATCATCATCTTGTTGTAATCGCAACGACCAAATTGCAAGAGCGAAGCTCTACCAGCTGATGGTGGATTAATCATATTCTGGGCCGGAGTAATGAACCTATTTGAAGTGGCTCACTTCATACTAGAGAAGCCAAAGTATAAACAAGGATTAATTTTACTTCCCGGGTAAGGTAGGTGCAGCGGGTAGGCTTGTTGGTTTATGAGTTGTTTTATTAGTAGAGAAGTACCATAAAAGGAACAAAAGCTAAAATAGGAGTAGGTCCTTCCATGGCATCCGGTAAGCATACATGAAGAGGGAATTGGGCTGATTTAGTAATTGCACCCTTGGCTGCTAAAGTAGGTTATTAGTATCTGAGTTGAGTTCAAGTGAGCCTGCCCCTACCCGGGGGGTAGGGCAGGCACCTAATCCCTTTTCATTACACCCCTTATAAAGGCTTCAAAAAGAGATAATACAAAAGTGTGTAAACTATAAAAACGAGTCAAAGTGTTGCATATCCATGTCAGCATCATCCTCATCATCAAAGAACATATCTTGAGTATTCTTTTCTTCTCTACTCCACTACCAATAATCAGCTTCATCGAACTCAACATCTCTCGATACAATCACCTTTTTGGTTATGAGGTTGTACAACTTATAAGCTTTACTTTGATTGTCATATCCAATAAAGATGCACTTCTCCCCTTTGTCGTCCAATTTCTTTCTCTTCTGGTCAAGAATATGGGCATATGCGATACATCCAAATATCCTAAGATATCCAACTGCTGGTTTACTTCCACTCCATGCTTCATTTGGTATCATAAACTTTACGCTTTTAATTGGACAACGATTCAGCAGATAAACCGCACATACAACAGCTTCAGCCCATAAATTCTTTGGTAGGTGCTTTTCCTTCAACATGCTCCTCGCCATATCAAGAATTGTGTGATTCTTCCTTTCTGCCACGCCATTTTGTTGAGGTGTATATCTTATTGTTAGCTGATGAATATTTCCATGTTCTCTACATAAATTCTCAAACAACTTTGAGGCATACTCGCCTCCTTTATCAGATCTTAGTATCTTTAGATACTGTCCACTTTGCTTCTCGGTCATTGCTTTGAACTCTTTAAACTTATCAAGGACTTTTGCGTTTTCTTTTAAAATATATACCCAACATTTTATACTAAAATCATCAATAAAAGTTAAATAGTACCTATTTCCACTAACTAATTGCACATCAAATGGGCAGCTATATCTGTGTGCACAATCTCCAACGACCTTCTGGCTCTCCATGATTTTCTAGTTTCAAACAGTTGTCTATTTTGCTTTCCTTTCCTTTGATGCAAGCTTCACATAACCGTCTCGGTTGATCAATTACTGGCAGTCCGTTCACTATTTTTTATTTTAATAATAACTTTAGTCCAGTATATCCAAGATGACCGAACCTTAAATGCCATAATCAGAATTCGTCTTCAATAGTTGACTTCATGAACTTTATCAACTCGCTCGTACATCATGTGAAAAGAAGATTTTTTGTCATCTTCACCTTCACTATTAATACTTCCTTCTTGTTTTTGATGGTAAGATGGTGATTGTTTAATACTATAACATACTTCTTTTCTAAGAGTTGACCGAGGCTAATGATGTTGCTTTTCAAAGTAGGCACATAATAAACATTAAAAATGTCTTGTTTCTATTTTTCAATGAAATCATAATTTTACCTTTGGCTTTTACTGAAATTTTTGTTGAATCATCGAACATAACTTATCCACGAACTGTCTTGTCCAAGTCTGTAAACAACTCTTTATATCCACACATGTGATTACTAGCACCCGTGTCAAGATACTAAGCATCATTGTTGCTTTGCTCATTTACTCGTAAAGAGAGAAGCATAACAACGTTATCTTTCTTGCCTTCTGCTGTTGTAAAATTACTTCTTTCCTTCACCTAAGGATTTGATCTACACTCGTAACTGAAATGACCATATTTATTACAATTATAACACTGCACTTGAGATTTATCTCTTCTTTGTTAAAATCTGCCTCGCCATTTGTCTCCATAACCTCTTCCACGATCATATGTCAAATTTCCTTCATTTGTATTTTCTCTTTCAAAAAATTGTCGACCATGTCCACATCCTCCTCGGTTGTTCCATTGACCACATCCCGTTTGGTAGCTACCTCTATAGCCACCTTGACTTTCTCTATACTGTCTCTAGCTACTGCTTGCTTGATTTTCACCAATTGATAGTTTGCTTTGCAAGACTCTCTAAGTTTCCAGCATTATCATTCCAGGTCATTCTTTGCTCATGTGCTTGGAGAGAACCAACGAGTTTATCGATTGAAAGTTCTAACAAATCTTTCGATTGCAACGACGACATAATCAAATTTGCGTGTCAACGAACAAAAAAGTTTTTCAATTACTCGAATATCGTCTAGAGTTTCACCATTTGTTTTCATCTCATTAGCCACTGCTTTCAAACGAGTGAGGTAATCACCAATATTAACAAGAAGTCTGCTATATTACTTGGAAAGAATCTAGTGTCACATAGTCGAAACAAGCATATCAAATATCACTTTATCAAGGAGCAAGTAAAGAATAAAGTTGTGGAATTGGCATATTGCAAAATAGAAGAGCAATTAGCAGATATTTTTACAAAGCTATAGAATAACGAAGTGTTCAGCAGACACTGAGAAATGCTTGGCATGAGAAGTCAGATTTGAGGGGGAGTGTTAGAAAATACAAACCCTCCTTCATTATGGATAATTATGTAATTATGACAAAAGATAAGATTTGGGTTGGAGAAAAATATCTAGTGATGATATGAAAATTTATGGATAAATTTAGAAGCTTGTGGAAGAAACATGTAGATAAGGATGGGTTAATTGATGTGCCAAAGAAGTGGCCAAATTGTATATGAAGTCTTGTAGATAAGGATGAGTTAATTGATATGTCAAAGAAGTAACCAAATTGTATTTGAAGTCTTGTGAATAAGGATGAGTTAATTGATGTGTCAAAGAAGTAGCCATATTATATTTGAAGTCGTTGAGCATGTCTATATATATATATGTTCTTGTAATCATTTAATGTATGAGAAAAATAGAGAGTATTGAAAAAAGAAATGTCTTGAGAGCTATAGCACTTTGTGAGAAAGAAATATTGAGAGGAAAAGTGCAGTAGCACTGAGAAATATTTGTATCTTGTGTGTGTCTCTTGTACTCATAAACTTTGTTATCAATTCAAATACATATTTCATAAAAGTTCTTTTGTTTGGAGCCCATTGAAGCTTCCAACAAGTGGTATCAGAGCAATGGTTCGTTTGTTCGTGGATTGGTGAAGCAGTGGTTAGCTTGATCCAGCCTCAAGTTCTGAAATTAACAAAGACAAATTATGGGAATTGGAGCATCCAGATGAGGGTGATGCTTGGTTCTCATGATTTATGGGATATTGTTGATGATGGATAGACTAAGCCTATAGATGCAATTGGCGAAGAGGCCTTATCAAACGTCGAGAAAAGAACGTTGAAAGAAAATCGAAAAAAAGACAAGAAGGCATTGTTCTTTATCTTTCAACGTATTGACGAATCCACATTTGAGAAAATCTCAGATGCAATGACTTCAAAGGAAGCATGGGAGATTCTGTAGAAATCTTTCCAAGGAGTCGAAAAAGCTAAAAAGGTACGCCTTCAATCACTCAAAGCTGAGTTCGAGATACTAAAAATGCAAAACTCAGATAATGTTGGTGATTACGTCACTCATTTGAAAACGGTGGCTAATGAGACGAAAAGAAACAGCGAAACTCTAGACGATATTTGAGTAATGGAAAAACTTTTGCGTTCGTTGACACGCAAATTTGATTATGTCATCGCCACAATAGAAGAATCGAAAGATCAGAACTTTCGATCGATGAACTCATTGGTTCTTTCCAAGCACATGAGCAAATAATGAACCATAATGGTAATACTGGAAACTTGGAGAAAGTCTTGCAAAGTAAACTATTAGTTGGTGAAAATCAACCAAGCAATAGCCAGAGACACGACAGAAGAAGTCAAAGTGGCTATAGAGGTGGCTACCAAACAGACGTGGTCAATGGAACAATCGAGGTGGACGTGAACATAGTCAACAATTTTTTGAAAGAGAAAATACAAATGAAGGAAATTTGACATATGATCGTGGAAGAGGTTATGAGACAGAGGTCGAGGTAGATTTTAATAAAGAAGAGATAAATCTCAAGTGCAGTGTTATAATTATAATAAACACGGTCATTTCAGTTACGAATGTAGATGAAATCCTAAGGTGAAGGAAATAAGTAATTTTACAACAGCAGAAGACAAGAAAGATAACGTTGTTACATTTTTCTCTTTACGAGTAAATGAGCAAAGCAACAATGATACTTAGTATCTTGACACAGGTGCCAACAATCACATGTGTGGATATAAAAAGTTGTTTACAGACTTGGACGAGACAGTTCATGGAGAAGTTATGTTCAATGATTCAACAAAGATTCCAATAAAAGGCAAAGGTAAAATTATGATTTCGTTGAAAAATGGAAACAAGACATATAGTTCTGATGTTTATTATGTGCCTGCTTTGAAAAGCAACATCATCGACCTCGATCAACCCTTAGAAAAGAAGTATGTTATAGTATTAAAAAATCACCATCTTACCATCAGAAACAAGAAGGAAGAATTAATAGTGAAGGTGAAGATGACAAAAAGTCGTCTTTTCACACTTGACGAACGGAACGAGTTGATAAAGTGCATGAAGTCAGCTATTGAAGACGAATACTGGTTGTGGTATTTGAGGTTCAGTCATCTTGGATTTACTAGATTAAAGTTACTGTCAAAATAAAAAATGGTGAACGGACTACTAGTAATTGATCAACTAATACAGTTGTGTGAAGCTTGCATCAACTAATACAGTTATGCTTAACTCCTTATAAACCTTCAAAGTCAATTTCAGGTCTGGTATTTAATCCAAACAAAAGCTCTATGTTCCTGTCAACAAGCATACGCTCAAGTATAGCTTCTCTTGCCTCAACTAGTGGCCTTCCAATACAACAGGTCCCCTATCTAGAAGTTCCTACCTCCATTAAAAAGCTTACCTTTTAGGATTGTGTACCCCTTTTGGATTACATATACAAGAGGCTCAATTGGACTAACTATAGTCTCTCTTATGGAAGTAGAGTGCAACTAATCATTTCCATCCTATCCAATCTTCACAAGTATCCATGCTCACAGCTGGCTCTTCCAAAGAATATTCTAAAAACTATTGATAAACTTCAAAGGGACTCTATTTGGAGTGGGGTCAATATCTACTCTAAAGTCCCAAAAGTCAAATGGTAAAAATGTTTGTTTACCTAAAGAATGTGGGGTTTAGATATTTTCTCAATTAGATTGTTTAGCAAGATCCATTTAGTCAAAAGACTTTAGCAAATTTATATGGACGAGGAAGCTCTCTAGTTTAGGTGGTTGCATCACTATTTCTTGAAGAAGAAAAGCATATAAAGCATTCAGGTAAATGGTAATGTCTGTTGGACATTGAGACAAATCTTGCTCCTAAGAGAGTAGATCCAGTTCTCCATCAAGCAAAAGGTAAGGGATGGCAAAGATACTTTCTTCTAGTTTGATAACTGGCTCGATTTTGGCCCCTTGTATAAGATCACTATTAGAGCCTTAAATCCTTTATTCCTAAAGACATCAAGGTGCAAGCTTTTATTAAAAACAATGCTCAGACTTGGTCAGCCTTCTCCACTAGGGAATCTTATGTGATTATGGCAACTTTGCCTTCTTAGTCTCTCAACTCCAATCCAGGACTCTATTCTTTGGTTGCCTAACAAGAAGATGGCTAAAGTGGGCACGACCATGGGACTTTGTAAGCGAAATGGAACCAAAGATGAGCTAGTAATGTCGGAGGAACCAATAACAAGATTAAGAGCTAGTATGGGATAGTGACATCAATCTAGCTCATTCATTCATCTTAAGGATGGGAATCAATAGAGGATTGCTTACAAGAGATAAGATCAAGTTCTCCATTAATGCTTTGAGCTGAGTTATGAAATACTGAACTGGAGAATCTGGAACACCTAGTTATAATACAGGTTTACTAAACAAGTATGGGCCCAAATGCAGCTTATTATCAACATAAACAGACCAATGGACTCTTGGAATGAAACTATTACTTGGCTAGGGAAACTTAGAGTGCATAATGCAGCTGATCTCAATGCAATCAAGTTAAGTTAGACAGCCTTCGTGTACTACATATGGAAAGAGCGTAATTGCAGAGTTTTCAAACAAAAAAATAGAAGCATTGAGTTGGTTTTCCAGGCCATTTTCCTCCACTGCAGATTGGCCATGTTAACAAGAGGAATAGCTACAAATCTGACAAGTAACATGAAGAGGAGATGGGGAATTGGAGTAATACTGGTCTATATGGTCGCACAAGTGTCACTTCGATTTCAAGTTGTAGACGGTTACTAGGAATCAACACTCCCTGTAATCTAGATCTTTTAGATTATTCTAGACTTTTTGTACTCTAAACTGTACTTATATTTATATAATGAAATATGCTAATTTAAAAAAAAATATTAAGAGCTAAGAAGTTCAAAGAAGCACTTCAATCCTACATAGGCCAAATTGTAGATGACATGGAACCTTAAGAGACAATGAGTGCCAATGGTATCATAACTCAAGTTGGGCAGAATGTGCAAGAAGAATTTCATTCTTGTTTAATTAATTATTTAAAGTTAGATGCATAGTTTTGGCAGCTCACTACTTGTGTTTTGGGCTTAGTTATTTTGGTGAGAAATTCATGTTTAAAGGTCTTTTACATATTTAAGATTTCCTTCTTTTCAAGGGGTTTAAATACCTCATAATAAACATTGTTTAGGATTTAAATTAGATGAATGACAAATTCTTTAAGAGAGGATTTTCTAGTCTTCTTTTATTACATTAAGAATATAATTCTTATCAAGGTAATCACTTATGGCGAATTTCTATTCTTGTTTTCAAATCAACCTCAGTATATGTATTTCCTTTCATAAAATTGATTGGGGTCCATTAGGGTTAGAGATTTTTCTTATCCAAGCTCTATCCAAAGTGTGTTTTTAAGGGGTTTCAGGTTTTTTTAGCCTTGAGATTCTGCATCAATAGCTTTTACGACAAGGTCTTGCAAAGAAATCCTTAGGGGACCTCTCCCTAGAAGTAACTAGAGCAAGTTTGTTTAGGATTTTGATGTGATCCCCTCCAATGCTTTTATCTTATAGTTAGCTGCTTGAAGGAGGTTGGGAACCAAAGACTCCCTTAATTCTTAATATCTAATAGGAGTTGCTCCTTCTGCTATTATCTTATAGAAGACCTAGACCATACTACTTTAATTGTTGCTTCTCTTCTATCATATAGACAAAACTCTCATATTATTTTGATTGCAATGTCCCCACACAAAGTCGTATGACATTATTTCATAGGCTTCTAAATCACAAGAACGTTCCAAAAGTGATTACAAGTTGTTCAAGCTAGCATTCGTTTTTCTTGACCATGATATATGGATTGAGAGAAACATGAGATTATTTTCCAATGACTCCTCTAACACTAAGGAACTTATGGAGAAAATGTTACTCAAAATCAGAACAGTAACACTTGCAAAAGGTCTAACCTACCACCTAAGTCCTGAAGCTTCTTGCAAAAGGTCCAACTTACCACCTAAGTCCTAAACCCAAGCAAACATGACTCCTTTAACTTATGCTTTGATTTCTTCAATTGTTAACAACATTGGTCATCCTCCGCCCCTGGATTTTTGTAACTTTGGAATCTAACTTATTGATAGGGGTCCCCTAATCGGTTTTAATAGACCTTAGCCAACAAATTTTGTAAATTTGGGCCTCATTTATAATATTATTACTTAACTATTACAAGAAACTTATCCATTTAACTGGAATCTATGCTTTCACTTGTAAACATGTATAATATAAATCAGGCTAGTTGAAAAGATTTCATCCCTAAAATTAGTTAGTCACCTAATCTACCATGTGAAATTAAGGGCATTGAGCAAACCTTACAAGATTTTAAGCATACCTTTAGAAAGTTGTCATAGCTGAATGGGAGAACAGCAAAGAAGTCTGCATAGAGGTTCTTTCTTCTTATAATTGGAAGAGCTTGGTACATGAGCCACACTACCAAAGATTTAAACAATTCAAAGCTTAAGAAAACTAAAAGACAAGGATGTAAATGAAAAATATCCTCTGGTGGTTGAATGCAAATTATTAGTTTTCTTTCCTCCTTTTCTCTAAGAACTGTAAAATGTAAAAAAGGGAAGATCAAGGTCAAGCACTTACTTTCACCAGCAGCGAGTCCTACAGGATACAGCACAATGAATGCAGTATACCTGGTTATGTAAAAGCCATGTAGTACGTAAAAAAGTATTCAAGGTCCTTGGCATAAATTTGTTTTGTTTCTCCTGACAAATTTGTGCTTCTGTGTTAGGAGTTAGAAGAAAAAGAATGCAAACCTGAGGTAAGTGACCCAAGATGGACAACTTCCAATGCAATTCAAAGCATAATGCTGATACCTAATAACCTGCATCCAGGATCACGTACATTTCATTTTCTGGTCAACATTCTCAGGGATAAAGTAGATGGAATATGAAAGGGAAAGAAACGAGCAAAATAATGGATGCATCATATTTCAGTCAAAAACCAGCAAAACTTCAGCTCTTTTCCAGACTAAGGAAAAATATTACCTGACAAGAGGAGCAATAAAGCAATAAGAAACAAACTGAGCCAAAATTGCAGTTTCTGCTCTTCAGATTATCTTCATTTTAGATGATCAATTTATCAATGCTGTTATTAGACTTTCAGTTTCTGCTCTTCAGATTATCTTCATTTTAGATGATCAATTTATCAATGCTGTTATTAGACATTGACATGTAAAGCTCCATTCACTGAAACATTATATTGCAAACTTTAGCATTATATCATAGTGCAATAGTCAGAGGCCAGCAGCATATGGATTTGTCAGACTCAGACCAAAGTTCAGAGATCCTTAGATTTCCAACTTAAGAATGCTAGCTGTTCCAGAATATGTGATAGTGTACTACTTCGAACATATACACTGAGCGAGCATATGTATAACTAAGAATACAGGTAAAACAAATTAATTCATACGTCAGGCATTTCCCCTTCTGCTCAAAATTTCCAGAGAAGTGAAAGATTCAAATTTCTTCAAGTACATACTTTTACCCAGTATATGTACATAACTATTTAACTACAGAAAATTGATCCACATGCCCTGCATTTCCCTTTGTTCAAAGTTACCCAAGGACTGAAAGAGTTGAATTTCACCATTTTCAAGGCAACAGAAGTGTCAGCCCACTTGAGAATACAATGTGACAAGGGCAGTTTTATATTTTGTTGCTGAGAGAATTCTCTAACAAGCTCATTAAGAACATTTTAAAATGACCAGTGAACTAATATGCAGCCAATGTAAAACCCATAGAAATATTTCTGTGCATGTGAACACCGACTCCAACTTACTAACCTCAGATGAGCTCCAGGCAACAAAAGTTGTGAAAACAGCAGGCAACTTCTGGACCTGCAGAACATTAGCGAATCACATGTTAAATACAAGTGAAACTCAGCAGTATTCCATAGTATCACCATTTTAATCAACCAGAGATAGGCATTCATCTTTCGCGGAATATATCGTCCGAGCATCTGATACTAAAAAGGTCGGTAAGTCTCTAATGAGGGAGAATCGAAATTACAAGACAACCTCAATTATGTTACGAACGATTGCTAACACGAAATGGGTCCGTCCTGCCCATTGCATGAAAGGAAACAACACTCCACTCGGAACAACCCCTTCGTATATCCAAGAAATAGAAATAAAATTAGCTCAATCTTGAAACTTGAGAACAGTTGTTATTTAGCTTAAGAACGCAGAAACAAATCAAGCCTACCCAAAGCTCCATGTATTACTTCCAAGAACGCAACGGATTGCAATAAACCTCAAAAACAAAAAGAAAAAAGCAAGCCAGGAAACAATAAAGATGCGTAGTTGTAGTAGAAACCCCATTCAAAAAAAACTTTCAAGAAAAAAAAGAAGAGAATGGATTTGACTTACAGATAAGTTCTCCAGCAGACTGATAAGCTCCACTGAGTGACTTGGTGGCAACACTGTTAATCAAAATTCTGAACAGCGCAACAGACCTGCGAAGGAGACACCACCAATATATATTTATATACAAATTCCCACATAGGGAGAAATAACGGTAACTGACAGACAAGAGTACCATCCAAAGGCCTGAAGGGAATTATAAGAGAGAAGATAAAGCTTCGAAAATGGTAGCATTTTAGCGGGAGGGACTCGCTTTCTGCAACTGCCCGATGTTTGGTTGGTTGTCTTTCTAACTGACGAGATGGCAATCTGAGTCCACAAAGTACGTGGACAAAATGAGTTGCATTGGGCTGTGAGGCCCAGAATTGGGAAGTAAGGCCTGGTATGGTAAAGCTAGTAAGTGTTTCTAAATTCATTTTATCTCAAATTTCTAGGTAGTAAGTGTGTCTAAATTCACAATTTTGTCTTGGCCGTGACACTCCTCATATGTGTTTCCTCGTTGAGTTTGTTTTGTAGCAAATTGTGGGGTGAGTTATAAAAGTTAACAACCTCAAAGTTCATTATATTTACGTAAAAATTCCAACAGCTCTATTATGTCTTTTTTGTGATTTTGATCATCTTACACTAGTTTATAGTTGAATTGCATGCTGTTATTCTTTGGTACAATAATTGAAGTTACATGAAGGGATAAAAATAGAAAAATATGGCTGAAAATGATAAAACAAGAGGAGATAGGAGAAAAGAAGAGGGAGAAGAAGATGACATATTTTGAAATTTTAATTTGCATGTACGGGTAAAATAAGAAATCCAAAAAGTGAAGGGGCAAATTTGGAATCTGCTTCCAAGAAGGGCAATTTTGGTATTAATTGAAATGGATGAGGGTAAAATAAGACTTATAATTAGTTAAGGGTATTTTAGTAATTATGGTGGTTAGGTTAGTAAAGATATTATTTTTTATAATTAAGAATAAATTAAAAAAGAGAATAATGTTGGATTATTAAGTGTATTGGAGTTGAAATTTTTCATAAATTAGTCTAATAGAATTTTTTAATGTTTTGGTCCAACAATCTAAATAAGGAATAAATTGGACTATAAATTAATTGAGTTCGAAATTGAGGTAAGGATAACTTTAGATCATACTCTTAGAATAACGTATCGTTTTATTATTAATAAATTATTATTTGTAGTGAACGATATTATGAATTAGTCATTAATTAAATTAATGATTAATGGTTTCATATATGAATTATAAGGTCTTTCATGTTTATGTTTTGTTATGTATATTGAGATGTATTGATCAGTTAATTTGGCAAAAATGTGTTATTAAATAGAGATTGGTTGATAATATATTGTGAATAATTAGTGAAATTTGAGAATCAGTGGCTTACCTAGGATATGCTACATTTGATAGCTTTAGATGGATAAATTGTGTCGATATGAGCGAGTGGTTGCTAGGTATTTATCTATGGAGCATATATTGGGGCATCCTAAGTCCCAAGGATATGTTGTGCTGATAGTTAGATATCGGGATATCCTGAGTCTTGAGGATATCCTGTGCTGATGGATAGGTACTAGAGTAATACTAGGGTACTAAGAGAGATTAAGAAATTAAGGTACCCTGTGCCGATATTTATGCATTTAATTACGCGTCCACTTGGTGAGTGATTATGAGGAGATGAGATACGATGAGCTGACAAACCATTGGATGTGCCTACTAGGTTAAGCAGGGCTCAAACAATCAAGTTAATGATGGGATAAAGCATAAATGGTAGTATGTACTAATATATGTGTTAATCATTGTTTGGTAAAATGTTTAAGATATTTGTTAATTGTTTGGTTTAGACTGAGTAATGTTATGAACATTCTTATTATCTGTATGTTTAAATCAGTTGAGTAAGTATTATAATTATTTATTGAGTTACTTGGTTTTAAGGGTACAGCCGGTTACCCTCAGTAAGTAGGTAGCTCATCCCTTTCTATTATTTTTTTAAGAGAACGAGTGATTGTTGATAACCATTGTGTATAGGACGGACAAAGTGGAGTTTTGGCGGGGCTAGCAAATTAATTAAGTAAAGTTATTCGATTGTATATATTTTTTAATGTGACAGTTTGGGGAATGGTGTTGTATAGAATATTTCTATGTTTGACAAACAATCCTCTCTTTTGAAACTAATAAGGAATTGGATGATTAATGGTATGTTTTGGGAACTATTTCATTAATTGTCATTTAAGAATTTTGGGAGCATCACATTAGGTGATATCAGAGCGGGTTTACGTTTCTAGGGACGTATTAAGTGAAAAAAAGCTAACAATGTTTTCATGTCTTATCTAGGATAGCTTCAGAAGATGATATTGTTAGCCCTGAGTCACCTAGGGAATCAAAAAGTTTTATCTGTGCTCTGGATGTGCCGGATCAGGGGGATGCCCAAGTGAATAAGGTAGGAGGAGAGGTGACAATCCTACCACAAATGATGCAGTTCTTTTAGATAATGTAGGACGTTGTTATTGCGTCTGCAGTCCAAGGTGATTATGGGGTGGATCGCAACTATGAACGGATCAGTAAGATGGATGCAGTATAGTTTTGAGGTACTATTGATCCTGAGGAGGCTAAGACATGGTAGGAGCAGACAGGGATAATTTTAGACCATCTGGAGTGTACCTTGAAAAGAAGGTTGCATGTAGTACATTGTTTCCTTATTCTAGGGCAATGCACTAACTTGGTGGAAGTTAGTGAAGAGACCCAAGAGATGACTTGATAAGATTTCCAAATAGAGCTCAGAGATAAATACACCCTACGGATATATCAGGATCAAAAAAAGATGGAATTTAAAAGTGTGGTTCAAACAAAGGAGATGTCAATGGTTGATTATAAGGCTCGCTTTCTAGCCTTATCTAAGTATGCATTAAAGATTATGGAAAATCCCAAAGATTGATGTTACCAATTTGAGAAGGGTCTGAGGGTGGATATTCATTTGGGTTTAGAGGCTGCTATTTCTGATTTCAAGAAGTTAGTAGAGACTGCACTCATAATGGAGGATATAATAGAACAAGGTAAAGGGAGAAGAGAGCTAAAGAGGTGATCGAAGAATCATCAAAAAGAGGGGAGTCAATCAGTTAAAAGGGGAGCTACTCATACTAGTGCGGCGGATTTAAGAGAGACGATGACACATGGAGCAGGAGTGATAATTTCTATGGATCTGGTGGAGATCAAGGAGTTGGTAGGGATTCAGGACAACATAGCACTGCTAGTGCACCATCAGTTGAATCCGATAGGGAGGATTGTTAGAGGTTCAAATGATCTTTTGATAGAGAATTTGGAGGCTTTCAGAGTTGTGCTACTTGCGAGAGATTTCACAGAGAGCCATATTAGGGACCTACTGGGATCAATCAGGCATGTTATATTTATGAAGAGCAGGGGCACTTATAGAGGAGTTGTCCGACAATAGGGAGGAGTGAGGGCAAAGAAGACTGTACAAGGTTATAGTGGTGCCTTTTATTCAGGCAGAATTGATAGGAGAGGTGTTGGTAGAGGAGCTGGATGTGAATCAACAATAGGTAAAGGTATTGGTGGGACATCCTCATCTCAGAGTCAAACTCAAGCTAGGATATATCATATGACAATAGAGAAGGCACCTGCAGCCAACTACGTCCTTTCTGGTATAATTTTATGTTAAAGCTTATATGTTAGTAAACCTAGGATCTACACACTCTTACATTTTTTTATAGTTTGTCTTTAGAGTTCAAGAAGAGGTAGTCCCTTAAGATATGACCTAAGAGTGTTGTTGCTAGTAGGAGACTGTGTGGTAGTAAATAGTGTAAGGAGGGAAATGCTAATGAGGATTAGTACAGTGGAGCTATTAACTGACTTGATAGTGCTGGAATTAAGGGAGTTTGATGTGATTCTTGGGATGGATTGGTTGGCACAACATCGAGCTGTGAAATATTATTATGCAAAGGAGGTGATGATAGTCTTCAGGTAACTCGAAAGTGATATTTGTAGGGTATTACAGAGTGGTCCGAGCATGTATGATCTCAACCATGACTACTAGATGGTTGATATTGGATGAGTGTGAGGCATATCTAGCTCATATTATAGATACAAGGGAGGTAAATCTTGGATTAAAGAATATTCTTGTGGTGAGGGAATTTTCAAAGGTATTCTTAGATTTTTTTAGGTTTACTACCTCAACAAAAGATAGATTTCACCATCGAGACTATGTTTGGGCTCGCATCGATTTCTACTGCACCTTACAGGATGGCTACTATTGAGCTACATGAGTTAAAAAGACAATTAGAGGAGTTGTTAAAAAAGGGTTTTATTAGACTGAGCACATCACCATAGGGAGCTTTAGTGTTGTTTATGAAGAAAAAGGATGATAGTATGAGACTATAAATGAATTACCGACAACTAAATAGGGTGACAATGAATAATAAGTACCCGTTGCTGAGAAAAGATGATCTTTTGAATCAACTGAGGGGAGTTGTTGTTGGGCACCCCATCTTTGTGAGTCACGAGCCCGACGTCCTAAATGACATTTGGACACGTATCCCACATGGGTGGCATGCCCTCACCAGGACAACCTGCTTTTACTATATCTGAACAGAAGTCGACCTTAAACATTTTATACCAGCCTTGTGACAATTGACAAAATTGTCATTAGGGATATCGGGTGAAGATTTTCTTAGGACGATTTAAGAGAAGGCTTAAAGACCTACAACTTTGAGGAAGACCCTGAGGTCGGATTCTATCTTCTGAAGGGGATCAGAAATGGAACAGAAGATAGGGGAAGGTGAATGACAGAAGAAGCAAAAACAGAGGAAGTGAAAAGACAGAAGAAGCAAAACACAGAAGAAGCAAAACACAGAAGAAACAAAAGACAGAAGAAGCAAAAGATAGAAGAAGCGAAAAGACAGAAGAAGCAAAACACAAAAGAAGCAAAAGACAGAAGAAGTAAAAGACAGAAGAAGCAAAACACAGAAGAAGCAAAAAGCAGAAGAAGTAAAAGACAGAAGAAGCAAAAGACAGAAGAAGCAAAAAGCCAGAAGAAGCAAAACACAGAAGAAGTAAAACACAGAAGAAGCAAAAGGCAGAAGAAGCAAAAGACAGAAGAAGTGAAAAGGCAGAAGAAGCAAAACACAAAAGAAGCAAAAGACAGGAGAAGTAAAAGACAGAAAAAGCAAAAGACAGAAGAAACAAAAAGGCAGAAGAAGTAAAACATAGAAGAAACAAAAGATAAAAGAAGCAAAAGACAGAAGAAGCAAAAGACAGAAGAAGTGAAACATAGCCGATACAAAACACAGAAAAAGATGATGTCATCACAAAGAAAACACAAAAGAAGATGGCATCATCACAGAAGAAGTAAAAAGACAGAAGGTGCAAAACACAAACGATACAAAACACAGAAAAAGATGACGTCATCACAAAGAAAACACAAAAGGAGATGACGTCATCACAGAAGAAGCAAAAAAAGGCAGAAGATACCACTCCTCTCTTGCACATCTTCCCTTATAAGGACCATGACTCTCAGCTTAGACGTCCAAAATTTTCATGCTAAATACCGTTGGAAAGATAAAAGAAAGACTTACTATTTACTAGAAGACACGTTTGCCTAAATTAGCTTAGATTAACCTAGATTTTTTCCTGAAGTCAGAAAACGAATTTTTCCTTTGTGAAACTTGAAAATTTTCAACGTGCCAACTTTAGATAGTCATGAGTAAATATGCAAACATATTC
>JANKYF010000008.1:56394747-56405085 GCA_029829435.1 Erythroxylum hondense
TGAATAAAACGCGCTAAAGGGGATTGCCTTTAGGGCACAATATAAACAGTACCGTCCTTGCATAAGTCGACTTACCCATGTACAAGTCGACTTATCGGTACTGAATACGTGTAAGTCGATTTACCCCATGTACAAGTCGACTTGCACTTACAGAAGAGAGATTTTATAAATTCCTCCAATTGTCTTCAGAAGTAGCATTAGCATTATAAGTTCCTCCAATAATAGCATTATTAGATCATTGAATTCTTATATGGCTACCACTTTAGCTTCCCACATCTTCATAAGTGAACTAAGTGATATTCTTACTATTTTAACATAAGTATAGGTCTTTTCAAGACCTTAGAGAGAATTAATAATATCAAACTTCAAGTATATATGCTAGACAGGCTTTCATCATGCTTTATTAGACATATTGATGTGTTAGCATGCTTACGTTGCTCTCTTTAACTTGATTTGTTCCCTCATGTGTGACCTCTAAAGTGTTCCAAACTTCATAAGCCATGTCACATATAAAGACCCTATTGAGTTCATTTCTTTTTAATGCACTAAAAATGATGTGTATGGCCCTACTATTTAAGGAAACTAATCTCTTATCTTGAAGTACCCATTCTTCATTTAATTTAGTTGTCTTTTTTATCTAATATTTTTATAGGAATAAAGAGACCATTTGAAACTATTTCTCATAGGTCTACACTTTTAGTTATTAAGAAGAATCTCATCCTAGTTTTTTAATAAAGGTAACCACCGTCATCAAAGAAAGAAAATCTACTAATGCTTTGTCTCTCTTAGTTGAATAATGATGATGATGCTCCTAAATATGTCGTTACGATCTTTGCTATAGGATTTTGTTAGAAATGTTAGCCTTATAGACCTGCTCTGATACTACTTGTTAGTCCTTAAAATCACCTAAGAGGGGGATGAATTGGGTGTTTATAAAATAAAAAAATTCTAACCAAAGTATTCAATTAACATTAATCAATGCAAATAAGGATGAGGAAATTATTTGATATAAATGAATCAAACAATTAAGAAATAACTTAAAGAGGATAGGGAAAAGAATATGCAAACTAATTTATAGTGGTTCAATAAACGACCCTTATCTACATACACTCCTAATACTCTTCTTAAAATTTCACTATAATTCTTCTTTCAAGGTAAAGAATAACCTTTGTACATTTTTCTTGACAAAGAGGAACCCTTCTTACAATCTTCTTTATCTTACCTCAATCTCACTAAGATCACCCCTAAGTGCAATAATATATTCCCTAAACCAAATATTATAACTCAAAGTTTCTCACTTTATCACTTGATAACTCCAAAATGGTTTGCTCACATAAATATAAGATAATGATGCTCAAATGATTGAAAAATACTTTTAAATGTGTGTATAAGCCACCAAAAACCTTTTTAATTTTAAAATTAATAACAAAACACCTATTTATAGTGTTTTGGGGCCCCTGCTATTTGTTGGAACCAAGAACTAGCTTTTACAACTATATCTGTAGACCAGCATGCATTAAAGGCACTAAATTCTTTAATTATTAGAACATTGATCGACTAGTAGAAATATTGATCAACCAATATGGCATATTGGTTGACCAATACATCAACAAATTTTATAGCAAACTCCTACTACATTAATTGTAGCAAGTTTAGCCAATATTGGTTGACCATTTACCTATATAAGTTGACCAATCACCCCAAAATATGATTTTAACAATTTCAAATGCTCAAAACCAATTTTTAAAATCTAATTATGATTTAAAAACTTCCAAAATGTTCCCCAAACTTTATTTGACAGATCAAGAGGTTTTACTATTAAAATTAAAAGCTTCAATGCCTTTTGATGAAGGTAAAGACTCAAGTAATGAAGTGAAATAAAATGTTTATACATGGTGAGCTTTTAGAGAATCAAATTAAAAAAATGAGATCACAATTAATAGTACAATCTAAATAATGACCTTGATAGGTCTTGATATTCTTTTATTCTAGGTTTGATATTTATTTGGATAATTGTAAACTCTAACTTCTCTTTATCAACTTTGTAAGCTATTTTTTTGAGGTTATGACTTCATTTTGTTCTTATATTGCTTTTCATCAAAATAATAAACAATTAGTAGTAATTATTATTTATTACCATCAAAACATCAGCTTGAACCTCCCTTAGTTAAAACATAGGCATTATTTGTTCACTCTATAAATTCATTCCTTTGAAAAAAGTAGTTTTAGTGTTAGAAACACTCCAATAGCTATATTTAATTATAAGCTTATTATTTGAACTCTTTTGAGCTCTTAACATGTTTTCAAGCTTCTTACTTCCCTTTATAAACTTAGATAATGATTGATATTAACCTCCTTTTTTAGTGCTTCATTCTCATACTTAATGCATCTAAGTAATGATTATCAGTAATGGTCATACTCTTAGATACCTCGATATTATGCAATTCACTATTTTCTTTTCATTCTCACTCATGCATTCATCTATATTCTTTTGAACCTCTTTAAGTGCTGAAGACAGTTTTTTCTTTTTCATACTCATAATTTTAAGGCTCTTAACTAGTTCATCATATTTTAAATCATCATCACTGTCATTATCAGAAGATTTAGAGTTAAAGAGTACCCTATCATCATCTTTGTCTATGAAGCACATATGAACTATAGCTTCTTCCAAATGCTCATTTTCAAAACCACTTATTTTTTCTTAAGTGGAGGCAATAAATGCCTTATTTTTCTTCTCATTTATCTTATACTTGTTTCTTTCTTTAAGAAGAGGGCATTAGGACTTTGTATGTCTATGTTTGTTACATTCAAGGTAAACAATATTGCTTGATTTTTTCCCTTAAATCTATCTTACCACCTTTGAAGACTTTTCTATTTAAAGAGTTCTTACTCATTCAGAATTTCTTGATTTTTTTAGTGATTAAGGCAATGTCTTCTTCATCTATTTTACTAGTTGATGTCTCTTCCTCTTCACTTGATTCTTCCTTTATGGCTTTGTGTAACACACCTCTATCATACAACATATGCTCGAACGTCCAAAGGACATTCAAAAACATACCTTATGAAAATGGCATGTTATAGCAATCACATTATCTTATTGTGGCATCCAAGTATCTCACAGATCAACTTATCCCATTTCATTCACAAACATAACTTACATGTAGCATTACATTTCAAAATCCATAAATATTTTAATTACAAAAACATCGGAGAGTTTACTACTCTATATATATAATAGCTAACATAAGATGAAATGCTAGCTAAAAACTTTCTAAACTAAACTCCTCAGACAACAGTTGACCAGATCTTTGAGCCATTTTGTCCTCAAAACGCAGGGATTATACTCTTACTCTATCACCTTAAGAGCTAGGTCTCCCTTGTACCTAAAAACCAACGTTGCAATTTTGGTGAGTTTGCGAACTCAGTGAGACCATCATCGATGTGCTCACTTAAGTCAGACACAAACATCATAAGTATATAACCAACTTCAACAAGTATATCACATTATTCCAATGTTGTATAGTCATCACATTTCAACAAGCTCAACATGAATACAAACATTTCATATTATCATTTCAGAATAACTAAATCACTCATCTTATTCATTCATATGATACACGTCAATTTATATATGCAAAATGCACATGTGGCTTCACTTTTATTTTTACTTTGTTATGACTGAGCGTCTATTTACTATCTTGTATCCATTGCAGATACTGAGCTCATTTTATATACTATCCCGTACCTAATGTGGATCCCGAGAGCTTGTGGCTCTTTATGCACATTTCTGAGCTTTAAGCTCTTTTTCACTTGGGTCACTCCGATCATAAATCCTTTATCTAGTCATGCATAACAATGTAATGAAATGCTTCAAATCACCTATTTATGCTATCAATAACTTTCATTCATTGTGCATAATCATTTATCACATTCATCGGATCTAAGTCCAGCATTAAACACTTAACTGAGTACACATTTTCCTATGTTCACATACAATTATAAAGCACTCCCAATATAGTCTTGAATATCGAACTCCTCTGACCATCAATGTCTGAAATTTGTCAATGTCACAATCATATCAGTAGCAGTTCAATATTTGAAAGTTAATCAAATAATTCAAATATAATGAGAAAACATCTAGGTTGACTCACTACACATATAATTCAAATAAAAGCACACATATAATTGAGTTTACACATTTAAGTTGACTCACAGTATGTGTCACGACTCGATATCACATCGAGGCCATGATAACTGCCGCATAACCAAGTTAAGGACACTCACGGTATCCTTAATTCGACTATACAAAGCTAACTGAACATCTCTCCCATTTTTTGTTGAAAATTTTAGGAAGAACAATTTTAAAAATCTCAAAACTCAATCAAATACCTGCAAACAATTTTAAACACACTTCTATATTCACATCAAAAATTTTCCCACAATTTCAAGACTTTAAGTCCACTCAAAAGAAATCTCAACAACAATACCAAAAGTTCATACATAAATTCTTTTACAAACTACAAAATAGTTAGATTATAAAGTCATAAAGCATATCAACATAACTAATCTAATAAAAGCAGTAAAGCAATTCATGAGTCACTACGCAACTAAAGTACAAAACAGACACTACCTATGTGCGGTAATAGCCCAAAAATGTCAAAAGATTGCACAATCTACTCAGAGCTTTAAGCTCACTAAATTAGCCTACATGGTTAAAAGGCGGAGGGGGTGAGTACACTATGTACTCAGTGAGCAGGAAAACATATATCGCAAATAGAACTCGATACACATCAAGACAGTATAGATAACCTAGAAAATGAACATATGGCACATAGAAACACATAAGCCTAGCCTATGACTCAACATATACTGGTTAGGAACCATATAGGCCTAGTCTATTAATTCACTCATCCGGTGAACATAGATTCTAACTCTAGTACATAAAAGCATAAAAATATCATATGCATAAATTAAATCTAGTTAGAAAACAAATATTAGGATAAGCCAAAATAATCATGTGTGACACCACTAGTTGACCAAACTAATGTGCACACCCATCGACTCCCAGTGTCGGCTCGACTTTCTTCCGTGGTGAGTTTGAATTACAGTCGATAAGAGTGTCATGACCCTAGGTGATGGCCTCGTCAGTGTCCAGACCCTAGGTGTGGAATCACCCGCAAGTCCCGTAGAAAGGTGTCGATATGGGGACTCAACTTTTATGTACCAGTGTCAAGAGTATGGGTTTCGTTTAATCAGTTGTGCCTAGCATATGATTGGCTAATCGTTTCCTCACCAATCATAAAAAAATCATAAAGCAATATTATGTATGAAAATCAAGTAAGGCACTATGCCTTTAATTTATAGGTTCAACCAATAAAATGAAACCTCGTCATAGCTCTAAGCTAAAAAAGAAGACATACACGTAGCATATATAACTTGGTTATGCATATGAAAGTTCCAAAACATTATTTCATACAATAAAAGTCATCTTTTGCACTTCAAGTGCAAAGTTGCTCAAAAATGTAGTTTCAGAAAAAATAAGATGTTGTCCATTGCATTTTAATAGTAGGTTTGTTGAAAGCAATATCTTTTCTCAAAATACGTAATGAAAACATCAGTTGCATTCCAAGTAAAAAAAAGTTACTCAAAACAATGTCATTTATTAATTACCTAAGCATATTAGCATCCATTTGAAATTCATTCCTACCATATGTTGCCTAGGTACAAAATTCACATACAAATCATCATGCTTGTCATACGATGTTCTAATCCTATTTGAGAAATATAGATTCCCAAACTCACCTGAAAAGAAGGTGTGCACTTCCTTGCCTTCATAAATCCTCAGTTGAACTCCTTGATTCACAACTTCCGAGCCTTTATATGTAAGAGTCATACAATGAAATTACTACTTAAACATAAATTTCATATTTATACACCATCACATAAGTGTATAAAACACAATATCACTCCCTTTAAACTATAGGATTCGACCACTAAACTTCTCACATGGTTACTTCCTTACTATTCACATTAGCTTTTCTTTTTCATTTTCTGAGTCATTTAATGCCTTTAATCCAATACTTACGCACAGTATGCTCCAGATTAGCTATTGCCTTGAAAATATGACAATGTCTAGATGTGGATGCTCAATTTGTGCTTTTATATCATGCAATACACATATATTTCATGCATTACTAAATTGTTCTATCAAATGAATATTCAATCAGGCAAATGTATAAGTGACAAGTTCAATGCATGCTTAATTGATTTTCCCAGGTATGTATCCTTATTTACAAGTCTTGTTCATTATACATCATATCTTGTACATAACTTATTCGCAATTAGGTTTATGCCTTAAGCAAAACTTGACTACTCTAAGTTCATCAATCATACACTTATCAATCCTTTCCTAGCATTATATATTCACACAATTTCCCAATTCTCATACAATCATACCTAATTCACATCCCTTATATCTTTTGGATCACATTTGCATCCATAAGAACACCATTATTCCTTTAACAACTCACAAATTTCAGATTTAGTTACATTGATCTCAAACAGTCCATTCCTTACGATATAACCTCAATTAACAACCTAAACTTTTCAAACCCTTAACCCATTAACCCAACAACAATTTATGTTCATTTTAAGCCTCAATCAAGTCCAAATACATCAAGGTAAAGTAACTTATCCTTTGTTGGTTCAACAATCACATAAAATAGAATTTTTCATATTTCAGAGCATTTCCCATGATCACGGGGTACCTTTCCATGATCGTGGAAAGACAAAACAGAATGTTTTCACTTTAATGCGATTGGAAAGAAGCTTATGCAGCTACCATAATCATAGGATGGGTGAACAGAAAGTTCACCTACATTTTCCTTTAACTTTTCTTCCAAATTTCAACACCTTCATGATAGTCCATCCATTATACCTCAATTACACTTTAAAGATACTTCAATTCCTCATCAATTCATCTCTAATTCCAATTCAAAATCATTCAATTAGTAACTTATAAATAATTTACCTTTTATGCATAAAAAGCCAAACATAAACTTTCATCACTATCATACATGTAATCCTAACTCTTTCACATTTCAAGAACACTACATTAACACCTTTCTTTAGCACAAATTCACTTACATTATACTTCAAATCCTAACATAAAATCATCCATTGAATAGCCTCTAACCTACAATTTCATACATCAAGACAAAACCAATTCATTCATCAAATTCTAGCATAACTCATCATCAACCCTACATGTATTCCATCTCAATTCAATCATCAAAATATTTCTATTATAACTTGCTATAAAGATCAAGACTTTACTTACTTGTTTAGCTCAAGTTCCACCTCAATCAACACATTAACCTAGCCTTCAAAGCATGCAAGTATAACTCTAAGAACAAAAGGGAAGTTGGATGATTTTAGTAATAAGATGAAGACAATAGAATATTGAAGTGGAAAGGTGTAGAATTTTAGACAAAAATCAAAGTTACGTAGGTTGAGTGTGAGTCGGTGATGAGAAGGGAGAAGAAGATGGCATGTAATAAAAACAAAAGAAAGATGGTCTTTCTTTTTTTTGTGTGTGTTATGGGTTAGCAGTGTGATGAGGCTTTGGACAAGTGTCCAAATCCTTGTCAAACAAAGACTCATACTACATGTCTCCTTTTATAAGCTACCAATTGTCACTCCATAATTAATGTCCAAACCCTTGTCAAATAAAGATCCATACTACATGTCTCCTTTTATAAGCTACCAATTATCACTCCATAATTAGTCCATTTTTCTTATAATTTCCTAAGTCATTTGTCACCCAATTAAACCACCATTTGTCACTCATTGATTCAAACCATGTGTCACTCTTTTACTAATGCCATGTGTCACTATCTTATAGGCCTAGTCAACCTAAGTTCTCATGTACCCATTTGTCTTGCCATTTAACATTTTTCCTAGACTAGATGCACATATCACTTCATCAATTGAGTGCATATATTATCTTTACAATGCCTCTAAATCATGATTCATGTGTGTATGCGAATATGATGCATGCAAATGAGATGCACTTCATGTATTCTCATATGATATGACTCAATCTAACAGTTAAGTCCTTAAGTGTAAAAACGGGCTATTACACTTTAAATACTATTTTTTTCTTTAAAGCCGTCATTTCTTCTTACATCTCTTGGAGCCTAATTTCATATGTAAAGAGATATCTTATAAGCTCCTCCAGACAATGTTGTTAAATACTTGACTTCTTATATGGCTGTCATTTTAACTTCTCATATCTTAAAAAATGACTTAAGCAACTTTCTTACCATTTTAACAATAGTATAGTTCTTTCCAAGAACCTTAAAATCATTAATAATATCAATAAATCTATTGTATATACTATATATGCTTTCATCATGCTTCATTTGAAACAATTTATGTCAGTATGCTAACATGCTAACTTTGCTCTCCTATATCTCATTTGTTCCTTTATATGTAACTTATGGAGTATGCTAAATTTTATAGTCCATTTCAAACATAGAGGCTTTATTAAATTTATTTCTTCTTAATGTATAAAATAAAATGTAGACAGCCTTACTATTAAAGAATTATTATTTTATCTTAAGGATGTCATCTCTCTTTTAGCTTGGGAACTCTTTTATCACCTATAATTTTAGTATGAATGAATAGACTACATAAGAAAAATTTACAAAGCAACATTTTCAATCATCTTGAAATTTTTATTTATAGTGATTCGACAAACAACCCTTGCCTATATCCTACCCCAAGAATCTTTTTAGATTTTCACTATAACTCTTCTTTTAAGGCAAAGAATAACTTTTATACTATCTTTACTTATTAAAGAGGAACCCTTTTATAGTCTTTCTTTCAGGTGAAGAAATACCCCATTGCCACTTCAAACACACCTAAGTATAATATATAAACACCTCAATAAAAGTTTACAACTTAAAATATCTCACTTTACCACTTTGATAATACCAAGGAGGATTACTCATATAAATATAAGATAATAATGCTCAAATGCCTACTCAACACTTATAAATGTGTGTATATGACACTCAAATACTTTTTTATGAAAAAACCAATGAGAAAATATCTATTTATAGGATTTTTAGACCCTTACTAACCTTTGGATACAAAACTAGCGATTACAACAACTAGTCACAGGGCATTGTGCTTCTATCTCAGTTGACCGACCTTTGAGTCATATCTTCTTCACAAAAGTACAAGAATTGTGCTTCTTGTAACGTCTCTCAGTAGCTAAAGTCATCTCGTGGTCCTAAAAAACTAACATCACAATTTTGGTGAGTTCTGCGAGCTCAATAAGATAGCCATCATTAATGGTTCACTCAATTCATGCAATAAATCATATATATAACATATATTTCACAACTTTGCATAACTTATCACATATCACATTCTCACTCAAGAGTAGACAATTTAACATTTCGATCAATCCAATATGCTTAATAAAATGCATATGAAATGCTCATGTGATTCTTTTCTGATTATTACGTTGTTATGAACGAGTGCCTAAATTGTCCCATATTCATTATGGATACCAGGCTTATTTATACTGTCCATTATCTATTAGGGATATAGGGCTCATTTTACATACTAAACCCTTGGCTCTTAATCACATTTAGAGCTTTAAACTCATTTTTGGCAGCTACTCAAGTCACAACTCTCAATATCTGATCATACATTCCTGTATAGAATGCATCTCTCATAATCAATCATGTCATGAAACATTTAGTTTGTCACATTCACATACAA
The DNA here is from genome assembly GCA_029829435.1 of Erythroxylum hondense. Taxonomy (NCBI): domain Eukaryota; kingdom Viridiplantae; phylum Streptophyta; class Magnoliopsida; order Malpighiales; family Erythroxylaceae; genus Erythroxylum; species Erythroxylum hondense. Next base: position 56,404,543 of record JANKYF010000008.1, read on the forward strand.
GTAGCACTTCAATATCTCATTTTCATTATCACAATCGTCGGACCTTCATTGTTTGAAATCAACACAACCAAATCACATTCATTCAATAATTTAAGCAAAATAAAAGCAAACAATCAATCGAGAGAAACTGCCTAGGTTACTCACAGTTTGCTCCAGAAGCTATTGCCTCGCAGTACCGGCAATGTCTAGAAGATGGTGCTCTATATGTTCCTTTATATCATGCAAAACATACACAAATTGTAACATCCCATCGCTGATGGGAAGGATAAATTGGTAAATTTAGATCGGATGGTGAGTATGTGTCGGTCGTAAACGCAAATGCACGTTTCTATCGTCAAGTAGTAAAAATATCGATCCCACGGAGACCAAATTATTTAAAAAGTAATACTCGTAATAACTTCTAATTTAAGCTAATAACATAAAAATTAAAGAAAAGATTGATTGATTGTGGTTTGAAAAATGAAATAAAAACGAGAATTAACGCAAGATAAAAATATAAGAAATATCAATGGAATGAAAATCTAGGAATTTAACTTCCCCCTT
>JANKYF010000008.1:56418997-56436818 GCA_029829435.1 Erythroxylum hondense
TTTTCCAAAAATTCTAAATCAAAATATACACTCCCCATATCAATTTTCAATGCATATAATCCACAATTTTCAATAAAATCACATTTATAAATCAATTATACCTAGAAATTGTCAATGAATGCATATACAATTATTTTTATGTGCAAAGATTCAATATTCACCTGTATGTGCATATCATGGAATGCATGAGCATGAAATGTGTTTTCTAATTTCTCAGTAATCTCTCACATTTACGATTTCAGCCTTAACATAGGTAACAGCATGTCACATTAGTTGACTAGTATACTTTAAATGTATAATTGTTAAGACATTTCTCAAACACTAAGGTATATTGGTCGACCAGTGTATTCCTTAAAGGGATACTGGTTAACCAAACCACTATATTATTGACCAATATGTCAATAAACATCTCTGTTATAAGTTTAACCTACATTAGTCAACTACGAAGTCATATTAGTCGACCAATACGCATTCAATGTACAAAATTTGCTAGTTAATGCATATTAGTTTATCACTTAACCATATTGGTCGACTAATGTATCCCATGGAGGGAAATGGTTAACCAATATAGTTTAGTGGTCAACCAATATGCAATAAGTAGATGACCACATCACATTATTAGTTAACCAATGTGTCAATAAACTAATTGTTACATATTTAACTTACAATGGTTGATTACTAGCCTATATTGGTCGACCAATCTCCTAAAAAATACGGTTTTAATAAATTCAAATACTCAAACTTTAATTGTTTAAGTCAATTATAATTAAAACAATATTCAAAATGTCTCTCAAAGAGTGTTTAAAAGATCAAGATATTTTTCTTCTAAAATTATAGGCTTTAGTACTTCTTAATGAATGAATATACCTATGAAATGAAGTGATATAACATACTTATGCATGGTGAGCCTTTAAGATCATCAAAGTGACTAACTAATATTAAAATTAACAATATAAAATATAAAATCACCTTAATGTGTCTTGAGCTTCTTTTGTTCTTGACTTGATTTTTACTTTGAAGGTTGTAAACTTTTCATTTTTCTTTATCAAATTCATGAATTATATTTTTAATTTTATGGATGCATTTTATTCTTATAATGATTTTCATTAAAAATAAAAATCTTATTATTAGTAATTTTGTTTTTATCATCAAAATATTAATAAGAACCTCTTTTATTGCAACAAACTCCTTACTTAAGCTGTTGACCCTATCAGCTTCTCAAATGAAGGCTTGATTCTCCTTTTATTTCATCTCAGTCTCCTCACAATTTCTCCTAGTTATAGGCTCATTAACTTTTAAATATCTCAACTGCTCCATTAGAATAGGTTATCCATATCCTCTTCCTTTCCTTACATAATGCAATTCTCCAATGAATTTTCTATGATTATTTCTTGAATAATATAAGAAACTATAATATCAATCACATCTATAAAAAACAAGTATCATATTCAATATCATCTTTGTATAAATGTCTTATTGCTTCAAATATCTTAAAAGCTACTTCCTTACTTCCTACCCTTAGGATTAATTTCCTAGCATGAACATCTATCATAGGTTTAACAATAGTTAGGAAAGGTCTTCATGAGATCAAAGGAAACATTAAATTATCCTTTATATCTAACATCACAAAATCAACAAGAAAGATGAATTTTTCAAACTTAACCAAAATATTTTTTATGATACCTCTAAGGTACTTAACTGACTTATTTACTAATTAAATGTTCATCCTAGTTAGTTTAAGTTTACATAACCCTAACGTCTTAAACATGTTATATGGCATTAAATTAATACTCACACCTAAACGTACTAATGCCCTTTCAATTAACAAACTGCTAATGTTACAAGAGATAGTAAAACTCCCAAAATCCTTTATTTTCTAAGGCATCTTAATTGTGAGAAGGCAAAGAACTCCTTATTTTGTGTCACCATTTAGAAAGGAGATGCTTTAAGTACTTAGAAAACTTTGGTATTTGAACAAAGGTACCTAAATATTTAATTGTTTAAAAAGCTCTAAAAACTACCAATTTTATTTTCCCTTATATATATCTTAAGCCCCTCATAAATGACACCAAAAAATTGATTATGATAATGTTATTCTATCAAAACTCTACTAAAGGTTAATAGAAAAATATGTAAATCATTCTTATAATTTAGCTTAGGTGAATATAAGTATTGATCCTACAAGGACTATAAGTACTAGTATTAACCATCATTCTATTATCTAATCTAATAAAACAAATAATTGAATTAATAGAAAAGTTTATCGAAATTAAAATAAATAATCTAAAAAGCAATGCAAAGCAATGAGCAATGTTGAAGTAACCAAATAGATGAATAAGATCTAGATAAGAATCTCTGTAGAATCTTCTTATACTTATATTCTTCTTAATTCAATGATTATCCTAATTCTTAGATCGATGGAAATTCTAAATTTACAACCATATTATTTATCAATACATACAACCAATATCCTTAAATTGATTGATTGAAATATTTTCCTAATCAAAACCCTTAAAAATGTATCAACTTATTATATGAATTCACATTATATGTTTAAATCTAACCCAAAAGGTTGATGTGGTCCTATCTATAGAATTCCATATAACTCTTATTATTTATTCCTTGATATATTTATACATATAATTTCTTAATATCAATACACAAAATCTAAAATTGAATTAAAACACTGCCATATTTCAATTCAATTACAACAAATAACCAAAAATAATTTTTGATAAAACTTAATCTTTGAAATCAAGAAATCAATATAAAAGTAGTAATTTTATGGTTCATCTCTTCTAGATCTATACAAAAATTTAGTTCAAGCTAAAGTAAAGGAAACCAACAATACTCAAGAAAGAAAATAAGATAAAATTCATTGTTATGAATCTTGATATCTTGAAGTTCTAAGTTGAACCTTTATAGAATCTAAGACTTTGTTTAAAATTTGCTTCATTCTTTGTGACAAACCTCTCTAATTTGGCTCCTCTTTACTACTTTCTGGTCTACTCTTCTCTTTTGATTCCCTAAAGCTCATTTTATATTTATGAAAACCTAGAAGGTCCTAAAAGGATTGCCTAACACTTACAACATAGGTCAGGTTTAGATTTATGTTTGGCCTGTGTTCTTCACAATTGTCCAAAATCGTAATTTACATTAAAAACACTATTAACATGAGTCCATAACACAAGTCCACATAGCTCATATGTTGGCTTAGTCACTCCTTTATCGAGGATCAAATCTCCTATTCCGGTTATGGTGTTCCTATCATGTTCCATTAAATCTTATCCATACATTTATATGGACCCCATATAAATGCATGTATGAGATTTAATGGAATAGGGTTGGAACAAAGTAACCGGAACAGAGGATTTGATTTGCTTTATCGGGTAGATAAAGGTTCATCTTAGGAACAAAAATCTAAATGACATAAACACGAATCTGTGTTTGGATCTTGTCCCTTCTTATAACAAATCTTTAGAGAAGTCAAATAGATTGGTTACCTATAGGGGCTGTGCAAAGTGTCATGTTTAACCCATGTTCTGAATATGGACCCATACTAAACTTGTGTTCATCTAAAATCACTCAAAAACTTTGATAACTTAACTCTAACTTGCTCAAATTCAAAATAATGTTACCCTGTGCACAACAACAATTCATAAAATAATTTATATTAATGAACAATAATTTATAACTAATTCATATACATGTTCTCTAGAAAGGATTATAATAGTTCTTTATAAAAATTTATGTAAGACTTTATATCTATTATGAATGGAACTACTTATCATGCAAATAACACAGGTCCATATTATGATATTTACATTTTATATTAAAATGTTGGGATTTTAAGAAATGAAAAACAATAAAAGAGAAAGAAAATAATGTTTTACTTTATTCAAATTATATACATAATAAATATTCTTTCATTAATTAATGACAACTGGAATCAAAGTTACATTTATTTTCTTTCTCTTTTATTGTTTTTCATTTCTGTTTTATTTTATTCAAATTATATACATAATAAATATTCTTTCATTAATTAATGACAATTGGAATCAAAGTTAAATTTATTTTCTTTCTCTTTTATTGTTTTTCATTTCTTAAAACCCAACATTTAATATAAAATGTAAATATCGTATATGACTTTGGTTATATATTATTTTCTACTCTAATAAAAAAAATGATGACAATAATAAATGAACATCAACTCAAATGTCGTTTTCTTATTCGCTTTAATTTCAAACATTCAAGTTTGAGTCTTATTATAACAACAAAAAATTAATGGCAAGTTACCAAAAAAAAAAAACTAATGACTGCACTTGTTTTATAAAGTCTATAAGGTTGCTTTATCAAAATTAAGATAACTTTAAAAGGAGATTGATTATGTGTTAGAAGTATTAAGCTACCAATTAAGAAATTTTCTATATCAATTTTATATTTTCAATGAGAAAAGAAGGAATGAAGTGATTTATTGTATTTAGCATAAACTATTAAAAAACTATATTTAAATATTAAACTAAACAAAAAAAAGGATAATATGAACCGAAGTTCCATCCTTTAACATAAATAAAATTGGAATTAGAATATTACCTTTACTGTAAAATAAAATAAAAAGATATACTATGTTAATATCAACAATTAAATAGGTAATGTTTGTTTTTCTAAATGATAGGACATATTTTTATTGTACAATTTCATTTGCCTTAGGTTGCAATATATTTTTCATGATAAAAACTTGAATATTCTTTTGTAATCATTAATTGTTCACATCTAATATGTCAATTAAGTACAATAAGAAACAATAATGTTAGACAAAGTAAGGTTCTAACTTCTAGTTTTAATTATTGAAAAATATATTTTTATTAATAATTTTACTTCAATATGGTATTAGTAGCTTTATTATAATGAAATCAAGAAATATGTACAAGATTAAGTTTAATGAAAGGGTAAGTTGAATGAATGATCTGCTTGAATTAATTGAATAACCAAAGGATGCACAAAATGAGTAAAGTGGAGTAAGAATGCAATTGAAGAGAGTTATAAGGCAATTCAATTTATTTTGACCAAGTTTAAAGAATAAGTCACACAAGGCCATAATAAGGAAGAAGAAAAAACAAAGATTATTGCTCTTCTAATCCCTAGAAAAACTTAAGGTGAAAAACTATCTAAAAATTAGGATTTGACTCTTTAAATAGGGGTCCTACGTCATATTTGTAAGAGATATAGTCCAGTCCATAATCATGTACTAAGACATCAATCTCTCTACTTCTATTGTGGATCACTATATCAATTTTAAAAAAATTAAATTGGATCAGATTTGTACATGTCTTAGATCATGGATATATTTATGGGATTGGACACCAGTTCAAGCATGATCATGTTTAAGATTATGTTTTAAATCTCTTTATAAGCTTTCCGTATCATCTTGAATCATCTCAATCGCAATTTTCTTGAGAGAGTTGTGCTTATTTTATGAGGAAGTGTAAAAATTGTCCGACTAACTTCATTTTGCACTTAACACCTTTAATTGCACCTTAAATCAAAATATAAACAAAATGAGTGTATTTAAGCATTATGTAGGTGGAAAGGACCAAATATTAAGAGATAAAAACATATCATTTTTCGTTTATATCAGTGAACACACACAATTCACTATTCTCTTATGTGTCATTTAAGGACTAATAGATAAAATGAATTTCTTTTAATCAAATTTTGACTATGAATTAGTTAAATTATGTAGAACAATATGAACACATTATTGGCATTAAAATAATCCTTGAATTTTATGAATAATGATCATTAAACTTACATAGATATATGTTCTATCATAAATAAATCAATATATATTTTACATTAATGGAACATATGTATTTCTTCATATAAGCAATTCATATCACTCGAACATAAGATGCATTACTCTCAAATCAATATAACGTTTATCATTTTCTTGTATTTAACAATTTAAATTTATGAAATTGTCATCTCAATTGTTTAAAACAAACTTATAATTTAATAAATTCATATTAATATCTCCATAAAATAATAAAATAAAGTAAAGAAAAAATAAAAATAAAAATTTACGCTTCAAATAGCATCAAATGATTATATTCTAAATTTGTCCTACTAATTTATAAAAAAAAGGTATAAATTAGTGATTAAAAATATAAATGAAATAATAACACCTGAAACATCTAATTTGTTATTTTATCATAATTCAAGATAGATTAAAAAGTTAGAGCATACTAAGTATTACGAATATATTTTTGACCTAATCACCTATTTAAATTGACACCTTATACCTAGACACAATTTATAATATAAACAGGTTCTCTTAGCAATTCATACGTATATATATCATTAACAAAACAAAAACTAAATATAACTTTAAAATATGATAGAATACTATATAATAATTATATATAAGCAAATATAAGTATTAAAACAAATACTTTTAGACATTTATTGTTTTGTGCTATGACATCATATCTTAAGCTAAATTAGTCTTTTTTTTCTTTGTTATTAACTGTTTAATTTAAAGTAATTTCATGAAATACCTTTATCAAATATTATAGAGAGACATGAAATGGGGTTATTTGCTTATATTTAGAGACAAATGGTTAATTAGCTAACAAATTAAAATATTAGGAAATTATTTAATAAACAATCGTAGCAAGAAATAAGACATTATTTCTTTTTTGGTATAAAATGAAGAGAATTAATATTATATGAATTGATTGCTTTATTTCCCATTTAAAGTTCATAACAATGTCAAAAGGTCAATTATTAAAAAATAAATAAATTTTACAAAAAAACTTATTTTTGAAATTAACATATTCTTTAAGAAGTCATCAATTATCAAAAGTAAATAACACCATGTTAGAGCAATATACTACCATCTATTAGTGTGTGCGATGTAACATGATTAGGTCGAATTAGACTAAAAAATTGTTGGTTCTTAGATGATACACAAGAGGAAAAAAAGTTGTGTGTACAATTTTTTCATATGTAAAAACTAACAAATGAATTGCTTAGTCTAATGATGGGTTATGATATTTTGAATTGATTAATGACAATCATAAAACAAACAAAACAATAATAAAAGAGTGTAGGAAAAGAGAGACAAAGTTGATTTATATTGGTTCAAACAAATAACCATTGACCTACATCCATTCTTTAAGGTCCACTTCAAAATTCACCATCATCTTCTTCAATGGTTAAAGAGCATTCCATAGTTAAGAGGAACCTTTACAAATATTCCTTTCTTAGGTTGAAGAAGAACCATTTTATTATCTTATGTTCTATGTGAAGAGGAACCTTAAACAATTCATTTTCTCAATTGCTCAAATACAACTTAAGAACTTTTTTTCAAACAAAAAATGTATTAATGGCTCACATTATGCTCGAACACATTTGAATGTGATGAAACAGGTTAGTGTAAAACATATAAATTAATATGGTAATATCATTTGCAATTAGTGTTTGATTTATCTTTGATATGTTTATTACATGTCAAACATACGAAAGAATGTTATTATGTAGTTATATGGTTTCGTTATAACCAAAAAAAATTACAATTTGTAAATTTTTGGTCAAGGCATGAGAGTTTTGTCAAGAGTAAATTTTTTAGTGAAATTCGTAAAACTTTCAATAATTAATCCTAATATCAAAACCATAAAGGAGAAAATTATATCAAATATTAAATGTTATCAATGTGGTTTCAAAAGTCTAGACCAAGTTAAATGTTATAATGTAAGCCTAAATGTTAAATGTTTTGCAACTTATATGTCTCCATTTTTTTTCAAATTAAAACAACGTATATGATTAATATACTTAATTGATGATGACAGAGTGGAATAAAGTACAATGACTTGCAATGTGTTATATAAATAGGTGTCATAGAATACCTAAATAAAAGAGTCATGAGAAAGAAGCAAAGACATGATATTTATATATAATGGTTCATCCCCTTCTTGAAGTTATGCTACTACCAAAAGCTTTTCAAATTCATTAAACTCTTTAATTAGAGTGAACAGAAACCCAATGACAACTTGTACCTAGTTGAATTATATCGAGGATTCATTAAGAATCCTAACTTAACCCTCACAATATAAAAGAAATAAATTTAAGCAAATAACACTCAATAAAAGTCTTAAAAGTTATCATTCAATATTTTCCACAAATGCTTCGCAACTGAATAGAATTTACTCATAAAAATTTTAGGAAGAAAATTTAGTTCATTTTTCTTCAAATGTTGTTTTCCTTCATTTATAAGGAGTCTATTTATACTTAAGCCCCAAAATAATGGTTAGGGCTTCTAAAGATCTATTGGACCCTTAAAATGAGAGCTACTATTGTCCAAATATCATGAAAGAGTGGCAAATAGTCGAACACTGTGACATCTAATTGTATTTTGTGATTAATCAAGGTTGCCTCTTTTTGTAGATAGCTCCTCCTAATCACCTTGATCTTCAATTTTCTTCAAACTGTTCAAATTAACATGCTTAGTGAATTATCTTAACAAGCTCCAAGATTTTTATAATTTTGAATTAAAGGTTATAATTGTCTCCTTAAGCTATATAACGTTGATTAAGCAACAAGTTGGTCTTAAACAATTCTACTTTCTTCTTTAGATATTTAACCAATATTTCACATGAAGTAAATGTTAGTGTATGCCCTGTGAACCAATTATAGAATGTACTCTAACTATCAGTTGTGATTCAAATAGTGTCGTATTCTGACCTTATTTAATATTGGATAGTTATAATGTCTTGTTAAAGGCTTATAACTTGTGGGCCTAATAAATGTTTGGGCCTGCTACTAATATTACATAAGCCTACAGGGTCACATACCAAGCAAGCTGAACATTCAGTGGGCCTAATTTTGATTTAAGCCTAGTCTAATTCACGCTTAATTAGTTAAGGTTTTCCTATATATATAAATAAATGGGTAATTAGAAGATGAATGGTAATCACAATCCTAACACACGACTTCATCCGGAGAGAGAGAGGGATGAGATTGGTGCTAGCACACTGTGAGCATGATATTTAGTCCTACGTATGTGTGGATACCGATAGAGGTGTGACATTTGACGTGCTCTTTCTTGACACTACCAATGCCTCTTCCTATTTTCGCTACAGAAAGGTATAATTCAATCTTGAATTTGGTTTCAATATTCACATGGATCTTGGCATTTCAAATCTACATTTATGAAATTTATTACTGTTAATCATCCAAAAACCTACAGTGGTATCAGATCCAAGTTTGTTCATTGAAATTGAATTCAGATAATCGCAAGAAATTAGAGTTTTTCGATATAGACGAAGCGAAGGCATCGACCGATGCAAAGGAGTTGTCCGACTCAACAAGCAGGTTGGTCTATGCAGTTTGTGTGTCAACTGGCTGGTTAGGCTATGACGTGTTTTTATCTCATAACTGTTTCAAATATATAATATGAATTTATTGCTTTGATTGGATTCATATGTTATGTTGTTATTCAATACGGATTTATTTCTTTGTTCTAATAAAGTAAAATTAATAACCCCAATTTGATTAGGGCCTATAAATTGTTGATTACATGAGTTTAGTAATATGATTAACATGCATAAAGGAAGATTAATGTGATTAATCTTGGTAATAATTCAATATGATTAAATAAGGGGTTTTTCTAGCCTTACAAGGCATGCTACTGCTCGACCCTTCAAAGGGCGCGACCTCTTAGACCCCGCCAAATTTCATATGTTATGTCAATGACGGGTTTCTTACATTTGGTGTTTTACATACTTTGATATATGATATATTGCCTTGATTACGAATGGTGAATAGTATGGCCCATATTTGTTTTATATTTTAGATATGGCTTATGTGTCATTATGTATGTATGTAATAATTAGATTATTACTAGTTTTAGTTGTAATATAGTACTTATAAGTTATTTAAAGAACCAAATTGACTGGAGCATAAGAACAAGGATGGTGATCCATATGCTATAATAAGTTCATATTGGAGATTAGATCTTCATTGTTTAGGGGCCATACTATATCACATTATTATTGCTTCATTTTTTTTACTTATAATTTTATTTAGGCACGTATATAGCTATTTCATGATCAAATTACTCCCTCAATAATATTAAGTAATAATTGATGCCTTTTCAATTCTACACCTGCAAGGACTTGAATTGTTGAGTAATGGGCTTGCCAAAGCAAGGTGCTCTTGATTATTTAAGTCCAGCGGGATGGGTAACGGTTACCCATAAGTAAGGATTGGTTTACTTAATGGGGTTACCAAAACAGTTTTGAACCTTGAGGCATATAGTTAGGAGCTGGGACATAAGATGTCACCCAACAGCCAAGAGTTATATATAATAAAATTAGTAAATAGTTGCATACCTAAATAACTAAGATTCAGGTGATGACACATAGCTCACTCGATTGTTGGTGAAATATGGATCTTGGACCACTATACTCATTTTTTAGGGACATTTGCTATATGGGAACTTAATTGTTAAGAATTGGGCTTTTGATGTAGATAATCATGACCATCAACACTTCATCTAGTTTTTCACTACAATTTGTCCTTAAGAAAGACAAGTTGAATGGTTCAAATTTTCTAGATTGGTATAGCAACTTTAGAATTGTTCTCAAGCAAGAAAAGAAGAACTATGTCCTTAAAAAGCCACTCCCCATACAAGCACCTCCTTCCAATGCTCCCTATACAGAAAGGAATGCTTATAAAAAGAATAAGGATGATGCCCTTCATGCTGGCTATCTCACCTTGGCAACTATGAACTCAGATTTGCAAAAGCAATTTGAGAACATGGGAGCCTATGAGATGATTACAATCCTGAAAAATATATTTTAGGAACAAGCATAAATTGAGATATATCAAACTGTGAAGTCTCTCTTGGAGTGCAAGCTAGAAAAAGGGAGCCCATTTAGGCCACATGTCATAAAGCTGGTTAGCTCTGTTGAGAATTTGGAAAGATTGGGATTTCCCATAAGCTAAGAGTTGGCTATTAACATCATCGTTTAGTCTCTACCAGATGAGTATGATACATTTGTTATAAATTATAATATACATAATTTGAATAAATCTTTGACTAAGATGCATGAGATGCTCAAGACTGCTGAGCAGAACATTAAGAAGGACCCTACCCCTAAGGTCCTCATAGTCCAAAAAGGGAAAGGTTTTAAGAAACAAGGCAATGGTAAAGGGAAGGGTAAGGGCAAAGGTTCGATTACGAATTGAAATAAGCCCAAAGCTAACCCCAAGACCAATCCTGGTCCTTCTAATGATGATATGTGCCATTATTATAATAAGTTAGGTTATTGGAAGAGAAACTACAAGAAATATTTCGAAGAACTAAAGAAGAAGAAGGGTAATGACACTTCTACTTCAAGTATTTATGTTATAAAAGTAAATGTTGCTACTTCTAGTTATACATCTTAGGTATTGGATACCGACTGTGGTTCTCACATTTGTGTAGATGTGCAAGGACTGCAAAGTAGAGAATGGGCTTTACGTTCTAATTGTAGAAAGGCATGTTTATAACATAAATACCAAAAGGTTCAAATCTAATGACTCGAATCTCACCTGCCTTTGGCATTGTTGTTTAGGACATCTAAACGAGAAGCGCATACATAAGCTCTATGATGATGAATCTTGTTTATTAGGAAAATTACTAAAGCACCTTTTACTAGACATAGTGAGAGAGCTAGTGATTAATTAGCACCCATACATCCTAATGTATGTAGACCATTAAAATCTACTGTTAAAGGAGGCTTTCATTACTTTATTACATTTACTGATGAATTTAGTAGATATAGTTATGTTTGTTTGATGAAACATAATTCTGAATCCTTTGAAAAGTTCAAGGAATTTCAAAATGAAGTACAAAACTAACTTAGCAAGATAATAAAAGCCCTTCAATCACATCGAGTTGATGAATATTTGAGCCAAGAGTTTGATGACCATCTCAAAGAGTGTAGAATAGTTTCACAACTCACTCCACCTAGAACAGTATAATAGAATAGTGTGTCTAAAAGGAGGAATCGAACATTATTACATATGGTTCGATCTATGATGAGTCATGTAGATCTTCCATTGTCCTTTTGGGGATATGCTCTTGAAACAGCTACATTTACATTAAATAGAAGTCTATCAAAGGTAGTAGAAAAGACACCATATAAGACTAGACAAGAAAGGTTCCTAGTTTGTCTTTTCTAAAGATTTGGGGATGTGAAGCTTATGTTAAAAGTTTAACACTTGATAAACTTGAACCTAACTTTGATAAATGCTTCTTTATGGTGTATCCTAAGGAAACTAAAGGGGGCTACTTTTACAATCCCACTAAGAACAAAGTGTTTATTGCTTGAAATGGTTTCTTTCTAGAGAAAGAATTTCTTTCCAAAGGAACTAGTAGGATTACAATACATCTTAAAGAAATTAAGAGTCGTAGGAGAATGCTCCAACCCAAAAGGAGCCTCGTTTAGATCTACAAAGATTTGTAGATACTACATCTATGACACCAGACCCACGTACATCTAAAAGGGTCTGCCATGAACCCATAAGGTTTGGTTTCTTGGTGACACAACATCATGATCTATTACTGATAGAGGATGATAAACCTACATCCTACATGGAAATAATGATGGAACCTGACTCCAACAAATGGCTTCAGGGCATGGAATGCAAAATGGAATCCATGTTCCAAAATAAAGTATGGGTTTTGGTTAATCCACCTGATGGTGAAAAAATCCATTGAGTGTAAGTGGGCTCTTAAGAAGAAAGTTGATATGGATGGTAATGTATATGTAGACAAAGTGCAATTGGTGGCTAAGGGTTTCAAACAAATTCATGGTGTTGATTATGATGAGACCTATTTCCCTGTTGCAATGCTTAAATCCATTCCCATCCTTCTAGCAATTGTTGCATACTATGATTATGAGATTTGGCAAATGGATGTAAAAATAACTTTCTTTAACGGGAATCTGGAAGAGGCTGTGTACATGACACAACCTAAAGGCTTCAATCTCTAAAAAATGTTAGGAAAATATGTCAGATTTAGTGATCCATTTATGGATTGAAGCAAGCTTCTCAAATTCAAAATCTTCATTTTAATAAGGTAATCAAAGAGTTTGATTTCCTCGGAAATGAAGAAGAACCTTATGTTTATAAGAAGACTAGTGGAAGTGCAATTATTTTCTTAGTCTTATATGTAGATGACATACTACTCATTGTAAATGACATTCCTATGCTTCAATCAATAAAAGCTTCATTAGGAAGTTATTTTTCAATGAAATACTTGGGCAAGGTAGCCTACATCTTGGGTATTGGAATCTATAGAGATAGACCGCAAAGGACTATTGGATTAAGTCAAAACACTTATGTCAGCAAGGTTTTGCTTAGATTTAATGTGCAAGCATCTAAGAAAGGCTTCTTACCCATTTCACATGGCATAATTTTGAGTAAGGCTCAGTGCCCTTCTACACAAGATGAGTGAGACTACATGAATAGGATCCCATAAGCATCTGTTATAGGATCCATCATATATGTCATGTTATGTACTTATGCAAATATTGCATGTTCTTTGAGCATTACAAGCAGATAATAGTTAGATCTAAGTGAAAGTCACTAGATAGCCATTAAGAACATTCTTAAGTACTTAAGAAGAAATAAGTATATGTTCTTAATCTATAGAGGTAAGGAAGAGCTCATTGTAAATGGTTACACTAATGCCAGCTTCCAATAAGACAAAGATGACTTCCGATCACAGCTAGGATATGTATTGTACTTGAATGGAGGATCAATGTGTTATAAGAGTTCCAAATAGGACATAGTTGATGATTTTACGACAGAAGCTAAGTACATTGTTACTTCAGAAGCAACAAACGAGGTTGTTTGGGTTAGAAAGATCATCACTGAACATGGTGTGATTCCTAGCATTATGAATCCAATGGATCTTTATTGTGATAATAATGGAGCCATTACTTAATCTAAGGAACCAAAATCTCATCAAAAGACCAAACACATACTCAAGCATTTTCACCTTATTCGATACATTCTTGAAAAAGGTGATGTGAAGGTATGCAAAGTGTTAACAGATCTTAATATAGCTGATCCGTTGACTAAGTCTCTCCCGTAGGCTAAGCATGATTGTCATATTAGAGCATTTGGCATTAGAAATATGGATGTATGATCATATAGAGTAAAATTTTGGTATATGTTGTTTTTTAGATAATCCATTAATAATACACAATTATTGTTTGTTGTGTTCATATTTAATAGAGTTATAAATAAATTAGAATTATGATCCCATGAATAATTTATATCTCATAATTGGCCATCAAGTGCATGACTTGAATGTGAGACCTTATTGTAACATGGATACAATTATTCTAAAAGCCCCTAATCAATGTCATTAATGTAAGGGATAATGATGATTGTTGACGCTATCATGTTGATTAACTGATGACCATGTTTCACAGGTCATTAATATGGAGATATTAAGTTAATCATATCGGTTCATGTTAGAGAACATTTAATTGGACAAACTCGCTATGATAACACTTTAAGGATTGTTTGTTGGGCACCGATTTGATTCCGGAACCCAACTCTTGAGAAATCATGATACTGAGGGAAATTTTCCTATAGGGTTATTTCCATGACCCTTATTAGGCATCATCCCACAAGGGTAGCATGCCCACAACAATCAAACATCCAAAAAAAGTTATTACTTCTACTCAACCATAGTACGAGGAAGGCAAAATAAACATACATAACTAAACTACTTCAATCTATCATTTCATTTATAAAGCAACAGAGTTCGGAGAACTTTATTTACATATCAAAAGCCATACCATTGGCTTATTACAAAAATACAAAAATAGCAAATTTGAAGAATTTCCTTAGGCTCTTGATCACTCGATCTTTTAACTATCACCTAAAGATGGGATAGAAAGGGGGTGAGCTTGGTAGCTCGTAGGTAACAGTTTATAATAGAAAAATAAGCAAAAACTATTGAAAACGTTCACATGTCATAGAAAATTCTCATTGAGTTCATAAAGAACTTGTTTCAAAAAATTCTCATCATGTAGTCAAAATCTCGAACTACAAAACATGAATGCATCAAACTTGTTCACATAATATAAACACTTAAGCACATCAGAATGGTTTGGGAGGAAACTATGTATGCATCACTCTTTTCAACTTATCGTGAGCACATAAGCATATCAAAATGGTTCAGGTGGATCCAAAACAAAGCATACTACGCATTTCCACATAATGATATTACGTAGTTGTGAACTTATAGGAGTCCGTGAAGGAGCTCCATGCCATTAGCGGGCAAGTGGGAGAAGTCTTTTGTCAAAGTGCACTTAACTTAACTTAGGGGATCACCACAAACCCACATAACATGTATTTCATAACTTGTAAAACATATTGCCCAAAATGGCACTTTTTTTAAACTTGATTTTTCATAAACATGAGATATGTCAAAACCATGATTTCATAAACATGATATCTTTTCAAAAAGATAACTTTCAAGCCTTTTCATAATTCATCACACAATTCATAAAACAACATCTTGAAATTTCTCAAATCTTTTAAAAGCAATAAATGCCACACTTATGATGCAATTGAAATCATTAAACTTTTTTATTCAAAAAAAACATTAGTGGCTTATTTACTCTATTATAAACATGTATCTACCTTGATTTCCTTTCTTTTTCCCTAAAGTTAGAATATGAACTTTGCATTCCTCCACCAATGTACTACACCTAATTCTCAACTTCATGACCAATTTTAAGATTCTTAAAGACGGAATTTAAATTTGATATCTTCATAAGAAATGTAGCCATATGTTTATAGTTTAATCCAAATTAAGAATCATCTCATTTGGATAACTAGAGAAAAATTTGTGGCTAAAAGACTGAAGCATACTCTGTGAACATTTTCCAGATCAACCACCCATTTTGTTTCACAATCTTTCCTTAACACAACTCATACCAAGATCACCTTTTCAAATTCATTCACTCCTCATTCTCAACTCTATTTTTCAATTCGATACAATCCATAAAAATTTTAATCCATGATTAATCATGAACACCAATAACAGAACATATATATATGCACATATTCTTCATCAACTTACTACGTATGCTCAACTTCATTTTTGCTTTCATTGTACTCTTAACTTTCACTTTAATTCTTCCTATTTTAAAATCTCTTATCCACCAAAAACACCAAAGCAAAACATGAATCTATCCACATTTCTCATTCACTACTTTACTCTTGCTATCATTTCTTGGTTCAAGAATTTTTCATTCGTTTGTTCTTTACTCATGACTAATCGTCAAAATTTCTCATTCAATAGTTATAACTTCTAAGAAACATTAGGGGTCCAACATTGTTACATAAGTGTAATAAGTGGTTCTAATCATAGCTACTGAGTATAATCCTTTGACCTGAGTTTGTCACGGTTTCCTATGTATGGAATAGTTTGTTTTGACATTGTTAAAGGTTAGCCGTAAAAGGTGATTATAAAAGCAATGCTTGGGCATGCTATGAATCATACAGAGATTGTTAGTGTATGCCCCACTAACTAATTATAAAATTTACTCTAATTATTAGTTGTGATTCAGGTATTGTCGTATTCCGACCTTATTTAATATTGGGTAGTTATAATGTCTTACTAGAGGCCACTTATAACTTGTGGGCCTAAAAGAAGTTTAGACCTGCTACCAATATTAAATAAGCCTACAGGGTCACACACTAAGCAGGCTAAACATTCAATGGGCCTAATTCGGATTTGGGCCTAGTATAATTCACGCTTAACTAGTTAGGGTTTTCCTATATATATAGATATATGGGCGATTAGAAAATGAATGGTCATCTAATCACTATCCTAGCACATGTCTTCGTCTGCAGAGAGAGGGACGATATTAGTGCTAGCACACCATGAGCATGATATTCAGTTACTGCATATGTGTGGATCCTAATAGAGACGCGACGTTGGACGTGCTCTTTCCTGACACTACCAATTCCTTTTCCTGTTTCTGTTGTAGAAAGGTATAATTCGATCTTGAATTTGGTTTCAATATTCACATGGATCTTGATATTTCGGATCTACATTTACAAAATTTATTACTGTTATTCATCCGAAAACCCTACAATAAACCATTAGTATTGAATGGTTTTGCTATCATCATGATAAAAAGCATAAAACTCCTTGGTTCAACAAAGAAATTTGACAAATTCATATAATTAAACTTATTTTTAGCCTTTTTTTTACGAAATTTTTAGCCATTTTTAAGTCTAAAATACTCATGTTTGAATAACTTGCATAATAGAAAAAAATGAAATATCCATTTTATAGTTAAAATTAATTTATATTTTAGTTTATCAAGCATGATAAAAAGTTAATTTAAGAAAGCAATGAGTAGATTTTGGAAACATACTAGCAATCATTTAGTGACAATTAAACTATGATTAAAGTACACCAAAAAGCGTTAGTGCTTAATCACGATTCAGAAACTTTTGTATTAACGTGTAACAGACGAAAATCGTAAACTAAAAGAGTGTGGTTTAGAAATTAGGCCTGCCAAACTTGGAAGTCTTCGTTGATAGAGACCATGTGGTCTTCGTAGAATGTTGGTTTAAGGCAAGTAGCCACTTAAGATGCCAACATCAATGATGAATCGATCGAGACGACTTGGGTTTTCCGAGTCAATTAAATTTTAAATAGAATTTAAATTTAAAAATTTTGAACTAATTTTAAATTTTTAATTAATTTAAATAATATTAATTTATTAAATTGGAG
>JANKYF010000008.1:56502451-56520672 GCA_029829435.1 Erythroxylum hondense
TTTAAAATAAAAAATTAAAAAGATTTTTTTAAAAATTTAACAATTTTAAACTAAAGAAGAGGGAGGTTTATATCTTTTACACTTGATTATTTATACGAACAATATTAGAAATATAAATATTATTACAAATGTTATTAAAATTAAATCCAAAGTCTAGGAACGTTACAGAAAAAGCTACTATTGCATGATCGAATTTAATAACAACTTTGTTAAACACGTCATTTCAGTGCAACAAAAAAACTACTTCAATGATTAGCAAGAGTAGCCTGATCTATTTCAACTCATCACTCAAAGCTCATTTTTTTAGAAATTTTTGAGTTCGAGTCATCATAAAAATAAAGTAAAGGACACTTTTTGTTATTGATGATCTTCTAACCACCTAGGGATACTCTTTGACCGAATCAATTACAGATATCTCGCTTTCAACGACAGTATAAGAGTTGAAGTTACTAAAACACTTAAAACTACTGAAAACTTGATACTAAGCAAGGTTAGTGATTAATTAACAGCTGATCAATCAATATGTGAAGACTCTTTATATGCAGAAGGCTACATAAAAATTTGAAAAATCTTGAGATTGTAAATTTACCTCCTCTAAGATTTTGTGGTGAGATATGACAGGCTTAAGATTATTCATGCAAAAATTGGCATAACTAATTTATATAAAAAGAATAATTTCAATACATTTATATAAAAAGAAATTATTATTGGTCAGATATATTAAAAAAAATATATCTTACGACCACCCGTCTCGGATCTGATCATCAACGGCTGAAAATTCTTTAGCCTCGTACTCTCATTAAAATTGTAGCCTGTCCATTGAGCAAAATTCGAGTACATCTCACACACACAATATCGACTCCGACAATTTTTCACGATTTTTTCTAAATTTTCGCCGCCGGCGGCACTTCCCACTATTATTCGGCCGGCGTTTGTCTATCAGGTTAGGGTTCGGGGAAACCTCAATTGTATGGTCAACTGAGCTTTGCGTTTTGAGCCTCCATTCTAGGTTTGAAACGCCAACTTTCCATTTTTCTGTTAGTCGCCACCTCATAATCGCTTAAGTTGCATAATCTCCAAATTAATTCCGTATTTCTTTCGAAATTAGTTCTTGATCGATGGAAATGTGTGTTTTATGGGTATAATTTTGGTGGTTTGTTTGAGTTTGGGGTTAAGTTTAGTGTAAACTTGAAAGTGTGTAGTTAATTAATTAAGTTCCTGCTCTTCCAAGCTAGTAACTTTTCTTAATATAGGTCGGAGGAGATCAGAAGTGCAATTTCTTTCAAAAAAGCAAAGTGCCTTGGAGAATCAAAATGGTATGTTCTACATTGATTTAATCCCTTATATTTTTCCTTTTTCCTTTTCTCATGTGGTTAGTGTGATTCTGAGTTCAAATGTGCGTACTTTTTCTCCCATCTTTAAAGATTAATTGGATTCTTGGAAAAAGTTGTTTACTGACTGAATCAGAACTCACTTAGTAGACTTGTGGTTTTAAGGAGGGGAAAGTGTTTTGTTGAATTTCATATCGTCGCTATTTTGTTGTTTTCACCACTGACAAAGAGTAATGTTTGGGGGCATTAAAGTTTAATTAAGCTAGTGCTCTAAGTTGCATACGGGAAGTGCCATTTGATCCCATTACGAATTCTTTGGGTAGTCCCATTACGAATTCTTTGGGTAGTCTGTCAGCCATTGTTTGCATCACAAACGATGTGGTTGAATTGACATTTGGAGTCATATTCCCAGCTTATGCCTTATACCAGAGCTTGCGATTACGCTTGAAGTAAAATAGTTGATGCAATTCTTCATGACTGGAAATTTTTGTCTCATGCTAGCTGTTGAAGATCATTAAATATCTTTGTTTGGTGATGTATTTTTTAGTTCTCATTGAGCTGTGTGCTCGTATTTGAATACAGTTAATCAGTTCCCAAGTTTGAGCAGATATTAGAAGTTAATATTTCAGGTGCTATCTAGAGATGGTTATTATGGGGTAAAAGAATGTTGTGCGGAGTAAGGAATTGGGTACCTCACAGAATAACTTTTGCACCATCTGCTGTCTTCTTACTTTTCCTTTTCTTCCTTTTGTTTTTGACTACCGGAGTTGTTTTTTCCTTGCACAGACAACAACATATGTATTTTGGAAACCTTCATTTCTGAGTTTATATCTTTCAATCTTTCCAGAGCAAGAGTTTTTGGATGGCTAAAGGTGCTGATGGTGATCCAGTATTTGATAATTCTTCGAGAATTGAATTGAAAAGATCAAATCAGTGGTTTTTGGATTCTACTGAGCCTGAGTTGTTCCCCAGTAAGAAGCAAGCTGCACAAACTCCAAATAGTTCTTTAGGAATTTCAAATACAGATGTAGCTTCTTGGGATAACACCTCAAGTTTTCAGCCAGTTGCAAACCAGTTTATTCACAGATTATTTGGATCTGAAACATCAAAACCTGTCAATTTCATGGAGACGAATGTATGTGACACTGGAACTGCCAACTCAAGTTCTTCTGTTAGTCGGTCCATATCTGATACTGTGGAAGATCTTGAAGCCTGTATCAACTACGGTGGTTTTAGAAAAGTCAAAGTTAATCAGGTCAAGGACTCTGAAGATGGTATGCATATTCCAAAAGGGCACAGTTTTGGTGCTGAAAGTGCCACTAACATTTCCCCAGCACATGCTTTTAATAGGGAAAGTGAAAGTAGTTTTGATTCAATGGGAAATGCTTATATTAAGGAGAATGACAATGTGCCATTAATGTGTCACATGTATGATGGAGGAGATACACATGTTCGATCTGCAAGTCCTGCATATATAAAAGGCAATGATAATGCTATTACAATGAATGATGCCTATGCTAAAGAAGATGGGAACATGATATCTTTTGCAGGATTTCCTGATGCACATGATATTATACCTGTTGGTAGGACCGTCAGCACTTATGACCAGTCATACAGTCAGTCTTCAGTTCTAACACCAGAACTTGCTTCCGGAAAACAGTCAAATGCCAATGCAGTTTTTAACAATGGCGGGACAGCTAAACTGAAACCCGAATCTGTTTACAAGAACAAACTGGAGATCAAAACTACCAAGAAAGAAGCTCCAAACAGCTTCCCCTCTAATGTTAGAAGCTTGATATCAACTGGTATGCTTGATGGTGTCCCTGTGAAGTATGTCTCCTTGTCACGGGAGGTAAATCTCTTACGTTGTTAGGCGTTGATTTATTTGTTGGATTTGCTGGTTAGTGACATTCTCTGCATGCAATAAGGAATTACGTGGGACTATTAAAGGTTCGGGCTATCTTTGCGGCTGTCACTTGTGTAACTATTCAAAGGTAAGTCATTTATTACTTCCTATTTGTTTTAGGGTAGTTTCCTCATATCAACTTAATCTCCCTTTTGTTATTTGTATGTAAGGTGCTCAATGCATATGAGTTCGAGCGTCATGCTGGTTGCAAAACTAAACACCCAAACAATCATATATACTTCGAGAATGGAAAGACTATCTACCAGATAGTTCAAGAATTAAGGAGCACTCCTGAAAGCATGTTGTTTGATGTTATTCAAACTGTGTTTGGTGCACCAATTAATCAGAAATCCTTCCGTATTTGGAAAGGTAAGAAGAATTGATCTATTTGGAGACTGTATTTTGATTTATATGAGTTTGTTTTGGTTAAACGCTATCATTTGTGGGGTTTACAAATACATATACGGACTCTAACTAGAATTAACTATCATTCTAAGAATGTGGGAGTAAGTCTAGACTCACTCATAGCTTTAAAACTTGTGTGAAATCATAAACCTTCCTATGGTTTTTAAGCCTTGTGTATTTTATTTATCCAAATTCTTCGATGCTTGCTGGCAAAAGGTGGACCGGTTTGTTTGTGGCAGTTAAGACGAGTTTCAAACTTCACAGTTCTTCATATATTAACTATAATATTCCATATATCATAATCTTATTAATCATGCCTTCTCTTATCAGAGTCGTATCAAGCGGCAACTCGCGAGCTTCAACGCATTTATGGAAAGGAAGAGTTGAATCTGTAAATGTGTATGTTTTGCAATGTATATTCTGTAGGACGGGTATGTAGACAAACCTAGTGTTTCTTCTTGGTTAATTTGATGTGACTGTATTACTTGCTAATCATGTAAAAACTTGGTATTGTGAAGGGGAATGGTATATGGATACTGGGTCGAGTATAATTTATAACCACAGGGAAGAAATGTATTTGGAGGATTGCTTAGGGGCCTAAGAGTGAAGTGGTACATTTTGCTCAAAGTAGACTTTGTAATGCTTTGCAATTTTCATATATTTCAATGTAAACGTTTTTAAGCTAATTCCGTCAATTTTCATTACAAAAGCCATTGATGGTTTTGCTTTGCTGGAAAATTGTTTTGATTTAAATATCATTCATTAAAGAGGAAAGCAGTTTGTCTTCTTTACTGCCACTAATTATGGCGAATTTATTGAATAAATGCATTATGGCAAAAGACGTAAAGTTTCTACAAAATAGAGGGACGGGGGCAAGGAAATTTGTCAATGGAGTTAAAGAAAAGAATTGATTTTCTCTGCCTTCTCTCTATTTGCAGCTTGTTCAACGCCATCATCAGTGTCTAATAATTTATCCAAATTCCCATATTTCGGTTGAATGTTCACCAGATTACACAGTTTCTAACTCTTATAAGAATTTTGATTGACTGCCCTCTAGTGAATTTCAAGCATTTTGTATTCTTCCTCTGTGGTGATTGCTATTAGTTCACGAGTACTCTGCTGTTGATGTTCTCTTTCTGTTTTTGGGTACCCTAGAATAGGGACCCTAATTAGGACTATGCGCCTATGCGCCCTTATCTGGGATTTTTGAAGTCTTATTGAAGTCTCCAAGAAACCACTAGCCTCATACTAGATTTCTTCTCCATTTGAGTTACTATCACCTGCACTCTTATACTTACAATTGCGAGTTTAGTAAGACAAGTTAAGCTTCTGTTTTTGCCTGCAAATCTCCTGTTATTTTTCTCCTTCCAATTCTCAGGTACATGTTGCAATTGCAACCATGTAGACTTCCTTGTCATGTTTGGAATGAATAATCTGCAATTATCTCTTATAAGATGTCACTCATGCTATTTTGACTATAGTGTAGTGTGCATAAGGAAGATATGCTTTGCCAAACCTTTTTAGAAAATTCACACCTAAAGAACAGATGATCTCTATCCTCTTTTTCCAGATTACATAAGACACATTGCTTAGAAACAAATAGAAACTTTAATCTTGTCATGGTGTTGAGTTTATTCAGCAGGGCTAACTAGAGTTTGGTTTGAGAATTTTTTTCTAGACAAGCTTACTCCATCCCAAATTTGTGTATGTCCCATACATAACTTCTTTTGCCTTCTAATTGGTTATTTCCAAAACTGATATACCATTCCATTGATAGGTATCCTCACAACCATAGTGCCTATACTATGGGATTGACAAAATTCTAATCTTCTCTAAGGACAGAGACCAATTGCCATTTGCAATTATCTCCTGAACCTTGGCTTTTTTTTTTGAATCTATCTAGGATATCCTTAGCTATTGGATTAATGCCCCATGACCTGTCCAGTTGTTATACCATAGTGAGATTCTATCTCCAACCCCCATATTATATGTGATTTGTTATTGAATTTCTTCCCCTAATCTAAGGATTTGTTTGAAGAACTAAGAATGACTATCTTTAGGTGTCGTTGCCCACAAACTACCACCCCTAAGGATGTAGCTATATATCCATTTGATCCATAGGGATTCTTTTTCCCCTAAAATTCTTGATAATCTTTTTAACATTAGGCATCTATTGCTTCTACTGATATACTCTGATGTAGAACAAATAGAAGAATTATGAACTAGTAGTTAAAAGCATAAAATTAGGAAGAGTGGATCATATTAGGGTGCTGAAATATTAAGTTTAAAGGTTGAATTTTGACTAGGAATGTAGAAATTTCAGATTTTGTAAAGTTCAGAATTTAAGGTTTGACTGTTGGAATTTTAGGCTTAGGATTTTATGGTTTAATATGGATGGAATATAGGTTTGAGATGGCTAGAATGTAGGTTTAAGAGGGCTGGAATTTAGGTTTGGGTTGCGAATTCCTATATACTAGTCTTTTTTATATCTTTTCAATAAGGGGAAGACATTCTCTAAATCGTAGTCTTCTCTGAGCTATAGGAATTCGCAAGTATAAGATAGGAGGGTCTTGATTTGCCATTCCAATAATAAGGGACAAATTATGAGTAAGATGTGCTGCACTTTTTGACAAGATAAAGAAACTTTTTTGAAAATTAATGCTCAAACCCGAAATCTCCTTAAAGATTTGTAAGGTATCCATCAGTAAAGAAATTGAGTGAATATCAGCCTTGCTTAGCAAGATGAGATCATCTGCAAAACATAAATTAGTTAGTGAAAGCATCTTATATTTAGAGTGGTACTTGAACTAAGGGGATCAAGAGATTTTGTGCTTCAACATTAGGGTCATGCAAATGAGAAATAGGTAAGGGAAAAGAAGATTCCCTTGCTTAAGTCCATTTTTCCCTCGAAGATCAATGTAGGACTCCCATTCATTAGAATTCTGAAGGAGGCTGTAGTGATGCACCCTTGAATCCATGTGATAAACACCTGAAAAAAAACTCATAACTTCCATAATCTATAATATAAATCTCCAGTTGACACTGTCAAAAGCTTTTTGAAGATCCACTTTAATGATGCAATTATGTGAAACATTTCCTTTTGTATACCCTTTCAAAAGCTCCTGCAAAATTAGAATATTATCACCAATATTCCTTTTGCTCAAGAAAGCTCCTTGGTTCTTGCTAATGATAAAATACAATACAGATTTAAGCTATTTGTTAGGATTTTAGCAATGATCTTGTAAAGAAAGTTGGTACAGGAAATATGTCTGAAATCAGTCCACGTTATAGGGTTATGAATTTGGGAATCAAACACAAAAAGGTCTTATTAATCTCTTTAAGTAAATTGCCATTTTTAAGAACTCCTGCACAACTTCTTTAAAATATTTTCCTATTTTATCGCAAGTTTTTTGATTGAAAAATTCAGACCGTTTGGTCTTAGAGCTTTTGAGCCATTCATTTTTAAAACTGCTTCCTCTATCTCTTAATTAGTAACAAGCCTGGTGAGGTTGACTTGCATATTCAGGAATCTTAGCAGAAATAAAGGTCACGAGTTCTTCTCTATGAATTCTAGAAAACCCTTCGATTCTTAGAAACTTTGAAAGTAAACCATAGCATCCTTAACAATCCTAGCTTACGCATTGTTAGGAATATAATTGATTCTAACAGAAAATCAGAATACGAGGAAGGAAGTGTCAGACAAAAACTACGTATTTAGAGATAGAAGAAGAGACCGAATCAATTGATAGAGAGAGAAGAGAGATTACACAATACACACACCACAAAACATGCCGTTGAAGCCACATGTATACGGCTTATATTCGGCTAATGTGTTTCTCTACAAGAATCCCTACTCTATTACATTGGTCCCTTTCTTAATAATTGAAACGCTGCGCTTCGCTCTCCGTTTTCATAAACCTAACGCTCGTCTTCCCTTTATTTGTTTTCTGTCTTCTTCGTTTACTCTGTAACACGCATTGGTGAACTCCCCTGAATTAGCTTTAATGGATGTGATCCTGATGATAGTCCTTCTTGCTGATACTGTATTGAAGAAAAATATGGTGCAGCGATCCCCACCTTAATCCAATTAATTCTAGATCTTTGTCTTAACAATGAACAATAGTTGTCCACTACTTGCATGTAGTATTCTGGCGAACCTTTCTCCTCATTAACAATATTCTCATCAGTCGGTTATATGCTAGCAATTTCTGGGTGAATTAGAGTCATATTCTAGCATCTTCTATCTCATTTATTGTGTTTTGTCACTTGTATTTAAACTCTTCAATTCCTTCTTCATAGCCTTTAGTTTTTGTATACAAATAAATTGTTTTGTACCGTAAACTTCAAATTCTAAACCCTTGGAAATAGCTTCTTGAAAGCCTTCCACATTAGTAAGAAAGTTATAAAACCTGAAGGGATGTTCAACACTAACACTTTTTAAAAATGTTATCCACCTTGATAGCGATGTGATTTGAGAACCCTAGTTCAAAAAATATGGCTTTGCTTTCTGGAAAATTTGTTAACCTTTTTAGCCCAACTCAATTTTGGTCCAGGTTTTTTGTGCCATGGGTTGGGCTACGTTAAAAACAAAATGACGTTGTTTTTTAAAATTTTTTTAAAATATAACCAAATGGGCCTATCGGTTCGGCTTACCCGTGACGCATTCAGTCAAGGGTCGGCCAGCTCTGACCTGTCAGGTTACAGGCTGTTGAACCCTTGCCTAAACATACATATATGACTACGTATTTTTATGGACGGTTTACCTGATATCTATTTAAAAAACAATGGTTACGGACTCTCTTTTCCGTTTAATTGAACAAATTCTAATGAAAACATTTATAGGCGTTCAAGGAAGTGTTTAAACTTCTGCAAATACCAAGATGTTGGGTCGGAAGGTGTTGCTATAGTTGCTGTTATTTGTTTGAGTTCAATATTTTCAATAAAAAA
This sequence comes from Erythroxylum hondense, assembly GCA_029829435.1. NCBI lineage: Eukaryota > Viridiplantae > Streptophyta > Magnoliopsida > Malpighiales > Erythroxylaceae > Erythroxylum > Erythroxylum hondense. Next base: position 56,511,041 of record JANKYF010000008.1, read on the forward strand.
ATTTATCCAATACCCAGTTACATAGATGCCTGAACGTAGATTTCCTTCGAATCCCTCGTGTGCCGGTCTACTTTGATAGATTGTTTGGGGATGGAGCAATTGGAGAAGGAAGCCATTAGAGATGCTTCGGAAGAGGTGTCTCGAGAGTTCAAAACCCTCGTCAAAGATAGCGATTTGGAGACTCTCAAGCAATTACAGCATACCATGTACGTTCTCTCCACCCCCAAAGTTTCAATTTTTCTCTCTCTTAAGAACTAATTGCATTGGTAATTATCTTGGAATAGATGTTTATTACTACTGTCCGATTCATGGAATGGTAACAAAGAAAACTTCATAGTCGAGGAAAACCCGTTGAATTGCATCGAAGTACTATAGGAAGGAAGTAATTGAACAACAAAACAAAATGTTGGTTGAACCAAATGCAAATTATCAGATCCCCAAACCCTTTCATTTGGCATGTTATGGCGGATGAAACTCTCCATCCAATTACGATATCATACACAAAGTGAAAGGTGTATATGAGCCTAAACCTTGAACGAACTTTCAGAGTTTAATGTTTAATTGGGTTTGCTATTCAGTTTAGGCCCATGTGTCATTTATAAGAAAATTTTAAATTGAATTTTCTATACATGTTTATGTGTTATGTGGATATTAGAAATTTGTAAAATCTTCTTTAATATCATACTAAATTGTATAATTTTTTAAGGAATTATATTCGATATATTAAAAAATAATTGTCGTGGTCTCTCTTTTTATTTTAAGAAAGTTGTAATAAAAATGTTTATAGGCGTTCAAGGACGTGTTTAAAATTTTAACAAAGGCCAAGCCTTAAGGCTGTGTTTGTTTGTTTGTTTATTTGCCACCTCATAAGCGTCATAAGCTTATAGCTCAGCCAGTTCGATGTGCTTTTATGGGTTATAGCACCACTCAGGGGATTTTTATGTTATGATGTTGCTAATTGTTTGCATATTTCAAAAAATGTGATTTTTTTTAGCATGAGTACCATATTCAGCATCATGTTTTCCCTTCCAACATTGTTCTCCTTCCTAGCTTTGATGATATCTCTCCACCAATTAAGTGCTTTAAATCCTACATTGTCTATCAATGACGAAGGCCCCCATTGTCACCGATTCCTAACCCTAATCTAGTGCCTGCTCTAATGGTTCTTTGAAGATATTCTCATATTAGTCAACCTCCTAATAGGTATGGTTTCTTTGCCAAATATTCTCATACTAGTCAACCTCCTGATAGGTATGGTTTCTTTGCCACTTTAGCTAATACAGTAGTTCCTACCTCTTATTCTCAAGCAACTAAACATGCATGTTTGGTCAATACTATGGAAGAAGAACTTCAAGCTCTATAGCATAATCATACTTGGGACATTTTTCCCTGTTCGAGTGTTGTTAAGCCATTGGTTGTAAATGGGTCTATTTCATTATGCTACGGTCTAATGGCTCACTTGATAGATATAAAGCAAGGTTGCTGGCACTCGACAATAGACAGGAATATGGAGTAAACTATGAGAGATTTGCACTTGTACCAAAGATGACAATGGTGCGACTTATTCTAGCTATTGTTGCTTCTAAGGGTTGGTCGTTTAGGCAAATGGATGTTAATAATGCCTTCTTACATGGAGATCTTAAAGAAGAAATTTATATGACTCCACTATTAGGGTTATTTTCTACACCATTCCTTAGGAGCGGACAGTAGTATTTCTCCCCCTGTGGATGAATCAGGATTTCCTGGCATGGACAGATTTGAAGATGTATCTTTGGCTTCATTATCAGAAATTATATTGTGATCAATAATGACCGTGAGTAGGGGATTAGGAGTAACCAAAAATTTTCTGCTTCATTAGAGTTCTCCCCCTAAAGATTTTTTTTTTAATGTTATAGGAATGTGACATCCATGGATACAACAATTTTTGAGTTAACGGATTGTAACACATAACTTCATTGACTTGGAGCATACCCAATGACGACAATTTTCAGCTCTTGAATCTAGTTTGGAGTTTCCCTTATTTGAGTTGTGAACATATGCAGTACACCCAAATACCCGAAGAGGAATAGTAGAATAAAGTCTATTATCAGGAAAACATTGTGTAAACATATCTAAGGGTGTTGCATAGTGCAAAACACAGCTAGGCATTTGGTTAATTAATTCGGATGCAGTCAAAACAGCCTCACCCCAAAGGTATCTTGACACATTCATTGTAACCATAATAGACCGAGCAACTTCTAGTAGATGCTTATTTTTCCTCTTGGCAATACCATTTTGTTGAGGAGTATTAACAAACGTAGATTGATGAACAATGCCTTTAGACTTAAGAAACTCCCCAAGGACTTCATTAAAATACTTGGTACCATTGTCCGATTGAAGTATGCCAATACATGTTTGAAATTGAGTTTCGACCATGATATAGAAGTTTTGAAAGATTTGAGCAACTTTAGATTTTTTACGTATCAAATAGACCCAACATAACCGAGTATGATCATCAATAAAAGTTACAAATCAATTTTTCCCGGTGAGAGTTTTAACACGGGATGGACCCCAAACATCACTATGAATCAAGTAAAATGATTTGGATGATTGATATGGTTTTATAGGGTAAGAAATCCTATGATTTTTGGATAAAATGCACTGCTCACAATGAAGTTTTGAACAATCCACAAACTTAAACAAATGAGGCAAGAGTCTTTTTAGGTACGAGAATTAGGATGTCCTAATCTATTATGCCAAAGTAAAATCTGTTCTTTAGCAGGAATAGTACTTAAACCAAGAGCTTCTTTATTCTTCAAGTTATCATCAACTAAGTAGTAGAGACCATCTATTAACTTAGCACTGCCAATCATCTTCCTCGAAGTTAGTTCCTGAAAAACACAATATGAGTCAACAAAAGTAATGGTACAATTAGAGTCATAGGTTAGTTTGCTTACAGACAGCAGATTACAAGCTAGTTTTGGAACATGTAGGATAGATTTAAGGCAGATATTTGAGGATAGATTTACTGAACCTTTACCAGCTATAGCAAAAAATGATCTATCAGCTATACGGATTTTTTCATGACCAGAACAAGGGTCATGAGTATGAAATAAATTAGAAGAACTGGTCATATGATCAGATGTTCCTGAATCAATGATCCAAGGAGTGGAATTATATGGAAAGGAACATGATAAAGCAGTAAAATCCTTACTTGTTTGTGCCACGGATGCATTAGGAGCACTTGAGGATTCAGTTTTGGGTTTTAGAAGTTTCAGAATGTAGTTAATCTGCTCTTGTGAGAACTGTCCAGCATCCACTTCATGTGCTGATGGGATTTTTCGTGATTCATGGTGAGTTGAATCACTAGAGGAAGTTTTATTAAACCTCCCTTCATGCGATCCCTTCCAATTTGCTGGTTTTTCATGAAGTTTCCAGCATATTTCACCGGTATGCCGTGCTTTAGTGCAATAGTCACACCAAACTCGTGACTTTTCCTCAGTCTTCCTAGTACGACTAGTAGTATTTCCAGCAACTAATGCTGTGTTTTCAATAGTAGATTTAGGATTTCGTTTATCGAGCATCACAAACCGTCTGCTTTCTTCACGTCGAACTTTTGCAAAGACTTCTCCAATTGTAGGGAGTGGTTGTCTTTTAATAATCTTGCCTCTAACTTCATCAAACTCAACATTAAGTCTAATTAAGAACTTAAAAATTCGGTTATCCTCTACTGTTTTCCGAAAATAGTTACAATCATCAGGAGATTTCTATTCATAGTTATTAAACATTTCAGAGAATTAAAGTACTTAGTAACACTATCCTCACGTTGATGGATCTCTCCCAATTTGAGAGTTAGTTCATACATTTGGGACTGGTTTCCCAAATCATAATACATCTGATTCACGTTGTCCCATAGCTCCTTAGCTGTGTGATAACACATATAGTTGGAGCTAATATCCTTTTCCATAGAATTTACTAACCATGTCATCACTATAGAATTTTCAGCATCCCATATTCCATGTGTAGGATCATCTGTCGTGGGTTCCCTTTTGTCACCAGTCAAATATCCAATCTTTCCTCTCCCACGGATGTACATTCTCACTTATTCGGACCAGCAAAGAAAGTTCTCTCCAGTCATATAATAGTGATCTGAATGGAATAAGAATATGAGGAAGTATTATGTGGTGGAGGTGTTTGAACTGGGTTAGATGATTCACCAATTTCAGACATGGTTAACATAGATTGGCAGGATTATAAACAATAGGTGGGGCGGCTGGGGTTTTAGGATAGGGTAGGGAGTAGGATTAGAGACAGTAGGTAGCGGCTAGGGTTTTTTAATGTTCAAGTATGTCTCTAATACCATGCAGAAATTCTCTACTGTTTGTATATCACTTACTTATTCATCAGTACATAGATACAAGTATATATAGAAATAGAGATGGGTATTCTAGGAAACTAATATCTTTACATAATATCCTAATATATGTACATAATACCATATCTGATTTCCTAACTATTTAGGAGTCAATGATATCAAGCAAAATATCCAACTGAAGATTTCCCAATAGTAACTCTCTTGTTTCTTGGAAAAGCAAGGAAGATCAGGTGTCTAAGTCTTCTACCGAGTTTTAAGTATCGTGCTATGTCCTTTGCGTTCTGAAATTGTTTGGCTTCGTGGATTGTTAGGATAGCTTGGGTTTCCTCGAATTGAGCCTACTCCACTCCATGCAGATAACATTAGTGCTATTCAAATTGCTATTAGCTTAGTGTTTCATGAGCAAACCAAACACATTGAAATGGATTGTTACTCTATTTGTGACGCATATGATGCTCGTGTCATCTCTCTTCCACATATCACTGCTGATCTCCAAACAGCTAATATATTTATTAAAGCTCTTTCCAAACATCGACATCACTTTCTTGTTAACAAATTGATGCTAGTTGATCACTCAACATCAATTTGAGGGGGGATATTAATGGCAAAGATTATGGTAGAATTGTGCAAAGATTACGGCAGAAATTATGCCTAAGATCTGTGTATATATTCTTACCAAGAATAGAATATCAGTAATTAGTGCATTAGCATTATATTAGAGTAATTAGCTGTATATAGATTATGACCAAAAATAGATTGTGTGGAAATTCTTATTTATAGAGAGGATCAACAAGGAAAAGGAATTAAGCCTATTTACTCAAAAATTTGTCACCTCTAAGTGACAATAAATCGTGATTATCTTTCATTTTAATTCATTATGATATATAGAGACCGTCAAGGATAATTGATGCGTGAGGGGCTAAGTGATTTGTTGGTTTTGTTGTTAATTGCACTAGGGTAACAGGATCTTTCTCACGTAAAACAATTATGAAGTCAGTCAAATCTTCCTTAATTTTTTCCAAATGATAAAAGACTAGTTTGGCGTGTACATAAAAGGGGTAAGGAGCATTAATGCTTGGGATACTTCAATCAAACCTTACCTTCATTCTTTCACAAGGAAGAAGTTGGTCATTATTCATCCTGTGTTGACACCCCTCCACAAAATGGGGTAGTTGAATGTAAGAATCAACATTGACTTAAAGTGACTAGAACCTTATTGTATCAAGTGCATGTTCCTAAAGCTAAGGGGGGACCATTTAATAAACGGATCACCTTTCGGACCTGTGGAGTTTAAAAACCATTGGAAGCTCTTTATAGCTTTTTCCTACCTTAAACAGAAAGAACATCCTACATCCAAAAGTGTTTGGGTGTGTCATTTTTGTTCATATTCATGCTCATAATAGGGGAAAACTTGGCCCAGGGGCCCTAAAGTGCATCTTTGTCTACTATTGTCTTGTATAAAAGGGGTATAAGTCCTTTATTGCGTATGAGCCTTTCTTTATTACTATTTATGTTTAGGGGGTGAGAGACCATTGTAAGGAAGATAAGTATATTTTGCTTGATTTCTCTTTCCTATAAACTATGGAAAAAGTTGCCCAAGTTGAGCCAAGCACTGTCTGACCTATCACCTTAGAAGATCATGTTTCTCTTGAGCCAACATCTACTAGTAACAAGCCATTCTTGGTCAACTTTTGAAGGAATGTAGTCCATACCTTACTCATGCCGAATAATCTAATCCAGAATCAGGTACTAAAATCCAAAAACTTGAATATGATGACTCAAGTATTTCTATAGCTGTTAGGAAGGGAATACAAACATGCACCAGACACTCAATTACACATTTTATTTCCTTGAAAAATGCTCCTCAAGCCACAAATGCTTCTTACCAAAATAAATTCAATTCTCACACTGCAAACACTTTATGAGACACTTAGGGATAAGAATTGAAAAAATTCCATGGATGACTTGTATACAAGAAGATGACCAAGAGAAAGTTACAAGAAGAATTATAATCATTTGTTAAATCTTGATGTGTTTGATTCTTACTTTCTTTTGATTCTTCTCTTGAATTTCCTTGCAACTCCTTTAATTTGTATCTATGCTCCCCTTCACTCTTCTTCTCCATCTTTTGATTACTTAACTTTTTTAATTATCTCATTTGCTTATTTTACCCTTCTATTAAAATTAATCTTTCATATCTTGCTTAATTCTGTTACAATGGAATCTACTAATGTTACCAAAATTAAATTCATTAATAACAATAAGTTTTGTTATCCTCAAAACTATAGGTTAGGATTTTAATTTAGTCCAACAAGTAGGGTTGCAAAACTAACATGAATAGGCTAAAATAACCAATAAGTGGAATTCTTAAGAATTAGTGTTGCAAGAAGAAGAAGCAGTGGTTCATTAGCACGAAGTTTATATGATACAAAAGAGTTAAATTTACAAAAGAAATAAAAGATGGCAAGTCACTCAATCACAAATTTTAATTTGATAGAATTAAAGTACGAGTTGGTGTGATAACAAGGACATCAGGGATGAAAATTTATTATATTAAAAGAATTCTTATTAACGTTGGATTCAATTCTATCTTAGATTTTTATTAGGCTTTCTTTACTAGTAGAATAAAGATTGCAAGAACTTTTATATATGTGTATGTGTGTGTGTGTAAACCCTTTTATATAAACTTGAGTTTTCAATTAAAAGGTGTGATGTTTTCTTCTAGGAGTGATTTTTAGACTCTAGGAGCGATTTTTAGTTCCTTACCCTCCATTACTTGTTACTTTCAGTATGAATTTTCACCAACCAAAACTCCTGAACTGATGATCCACATTGCTATCTTTCTTTGCTACATTTGCTTCTTTGACTGATGTCTTTTATGCTGTCCTTTTTCCCTTTTTGTGCACAAGGTAGATTGGGAAGGTTGCAGGACAGTAATGCAGTCTTATCTCATTTTAATGAATATTCAGAGAATTGCTTTGGAGAGGTTTCCCCTGATTTCTCCAGAAATACTCGTCTGTTAAAGTCTATGAAGTCTGACCTTGATTACATCTTCCAGAAGCTAAGGTAACTGAATCGTTCTCCATGCCTGTCATTTCATGTGAATGATTCATTCTTAATTATCTATCAATGTGTAATAAAAATGGGGAAAGAATAGTATGAAACTTGTCCGATATTTCTAATTTTTGTGCATTTATCAGTTATTACTATTTGATGACTAAGTCTTTTGGGACCACCACTTCTTGATGAGTGCAAGAAAGTGAAGAATGGACTGAACTAGGTTGCACATTTCAACAACCTTATCAATATGTTTAATCGGGAAACTTGTGACCTAATTTCAGTGACTGCAGTGAAATCCAATAAACATGAAAATTTGTATGATTAGTTTTAGAATTGCTCTCATTTTGTGAAAAGAAGGTCTGATGCAGTGAAAAATATTTCTAAACAATTTGTTTGTTGATGGAAGAAGATGATGATGTGTTGTGTGGTATTCTCTCAGTATGCCTCCTGATTGTAGGTGTCATCAATCCTAGAAAGTAAAATGACATGTTTGTTAATTATGAATGTAGTCCAAGTTCTGATTTACTACTACAGTTTTTTCCACCATATTTCCGTTTCGATTGTTTTGTCATATTTCCGTTTTGATTATTTTGTCAGTCCATTTTTTTTCCACCAGGAATATGAAGGCAAAAATTTTGGCAGTCTATCCAGATGCATTTCCGGATGAAGGGACGCAGCAAGCACTTGACAGAAGGCCGGACCTGGAGATGGGTTAAGAAGTGGCTGTAACGTTATTAATGGGTTTCAATTATCATGAGGGATATGTGTGGATAATGGTTGCTTACCAACTATGGTTTTGCTGATTGCTTAAGATATCCCGATAAATACTTGGTATCTATACAGTGTAGTCGTAACAGTTGTAAACAGGATGTAATGGTATGATCTGGAGTGGTAGCATCCATAGCCTTTGCTTGTTCTCTTTCAATGTCCTTTACACAATGGGCAGAAGAAGTTCTATTGATCACGTATATTACCCCAGAAAACTTTTGTTCTAAACTTAGGGCTAGCTACTGAGAGAGAAAAACACCTTGAAGAAGCACAAAACATCTGCTTTAAAAGAAGGAGAAGATCAAAATCATCCCAGTAGCTTTAGGTCACATTGAAATATTGAGGTCCAACTCTAAAACTCTTTTTTATTTTTTATTTTTAAACATTGTGAATGGTTTATTATATGCCTAGATAACAGGAACATTACTGGTGGCTTTATACGGATTGATTCAAGTTTATTTACAAAATGATATTTTATATTTTAGAAATATCTTTGAATATTCTTGATATTGATTTAGTTAAGCTAATGATTACATCAGATCATAATTTATGTATAGATGATTCAAGAGGAGCATATTAATGGACCATCGCACAGACATTAGGAGTTGCATGGAGTACTGGGCTTATGTAAATATTTTGGCCCGCCTGTGGGGTGGTGCGCTAGTTGGATCCTAAGAGAGGTGTGCTCGTTTGGCCCGCCTACGGTTTCCTCGAATCAAAAAAAAATTCAGTAAATTTCTTGAATTTTAATGCATTCTTGGGGGGTTTACATGTCTAAGTAACAGTAAAAGAGTACGTTGACTCCTACAGCTTCCTTGTTTGATAGATACTCTATTCTCCATTGTATTACTACCAAATGAATGGGCACCTACCTTAATTTGTAATTATTATTTAATAATAAAGAAAACTTAAGTAGTAAAAATGTTCATCATATATCAAGTCAACTTCTTCACCTTATATAGAAATGATAGATTTTATAAAGACGGATAATCCTAACAGTTATTTATTAACGAGTAACTTAATAAGGTCACTAAAAATAAGTAGCCTATTCTTCATGTAAAAATTCGGTTATTTTTAAGAAAATATTTGAGTTCACATTATGAAAATAAGATATAGCTAAGAAATTATTTAAATTTCAACATAGACATAAATTTTTGGTAATATCCTTTAGGTTAACAAATACAACTGCAATTTTTATAAGTTTCATGACAAGTCTTTTATTATTATTTTTTATTATTTTCATTGATAATGTTTTGGTATATTCTAATAGTAAGGAGGAGAAGATAGAATACTTGATATTGGTCATTCAAATTCTTAGTGAACATCAATTATATGTTAAAGTTTGAAATTGTGAATTTTGGTTAAACTAGTTAATCTTATTGATCATATAATACCTAATTATAAGATCAATGTTGATATAAAGAAAAAGATTTAGATCATTAATTAAGGT
>JANKYF010000008.1:56908502-56918876 GCA_029829435.1 Erythroxylum hondense
GAGTGTTTTCTCACATATACCAATTTATGATTCCTTTCCCATTTGGTAATCAAACTACGCTCCTTCTTTGGCCTTATGGGTTAAGTAATACTTTTTTTTCACCTTCTTGCTTTTCTCTCCTCTCCTTACGTAGTTCCCCAGCCTCATTTCATTCCTCTCTTTCACCCCTCCTAAGCTTAAAACTCTCACTTGAACCTCACTCAAAATCTACCTCTAAACTTTTCCATGGTCTACCACATTATTTCCTAACTCTTTTAGTGTAACCACTCTTACATTCTCTATTTCCTGTTCCTCTAAAGTCTTCTATTTTTTAAACTTGCATTCTTTGTTCCCTCAACTTTAGCTCCTTCTTTAGTGGATCCTTTAACCTTTATTCCTATTCCTATGTAACCCCTACAAAGCTTTTGTAGGTCCTATGTGCCTGTTGGAAGCATGTAATTTATATTTCTTATTTTGCTTTTAACCTTTCCTTTACCTCAACCTTTTCTCCTATAGCTTTAGATCTTGCGCCTATAGTTGCCAAAAAAACATGGAACTAGGTAATGAGTGATATCTCCACTTTTAAAAAGTTAAGGTACATATCCCTATCCCCCAGAGACAACCCCATTATTTCTCCTCCAGTTGATGTTCTTAAAGATGATGCATTTAAGTGGTCAAGCAAATTAGTAGAATTTTTTTAATTAATATTAGATTTTCTTTTCCTTTTATGCAATTGATATGCTATAAATAACTTGAAAAAATAAGGTTTAGATGACATCGTTCTTGTTTAGATTATCTAACAAGATCAATATACTAAAAGTAATTAAATTAAGGCTTCGACATATTAATGGAGTTTTAGTCCACTACTAGACTTAGTTATCTTACAAACTCAGTAGGCAAACCTTTACACCTAGATCGTAGATAACTATTATGAAGAGGATATGAGATGTTAGGATTTATAATAGAGTTGAAATGGACTGCCAAAAGGGAAGGGCTCACAAGCCCCTTCTATTTAGTGATTATTTTATGAAATGTGAGGGGCTTAAATTACCACAAAAAACAACAGGCCATGCATGATTATATTATGGATTAAAAGCCTTTAATCATTGGTTTTTTTAGGACAAAAATAAAGGAGCATACTTTTACTAAGAGATTGTGATTATTTAGAATTCAGTGCCAAACTATTTTAGACCATTCATCTCATTTCATTGGAGAATTGTTATGACTTTTAGGCATGAAATTCTCATAATGTAAACTTGTATCACTTCGACCAGTTCATGCACGTGAGGCTTCAATTCCATTTATCGAAGGAAGTGATCAATATTACTTTCATATATGCTTCAAACTTTACTTTTCCAAGGAGAAAATTATATAATGGTATGAAAAATTTAGCTTTGTCTACCTATAGCCCTTAGTTAGTGAATGGGCGGCTTCAACTATATATTTTTTCTCAAGGGAGCTCGCTAAGCTAATTGATGAGGATTTCAAATCTTGTCTGTGTAACACTGGTGTCACATAACTTATTCTCATAGTTAATTACTTCATTTGGACAAATGGAGAAGAAGGTAATTCCTTGAATAGGGAAACAAAATAGTTAAAGGCCTTGCTAATTCAAATTAGACATTAGTTTTTCCCAATATCTTTGGTCTTTTTCATGCTTCTCACGTATGAGTTAACCTTGATTAAAGGTCATCAATCTACTCCAATGGTAGACTACAAAGCCTATAAACTTATGACAAAGTTATAATTGATAAGGGAAGAGTTAAAAGTGTTACACAACAATAACTATAAGAATGACTTAATCTTCACTATCCATTCCTCTCGGATTAAACTTCTGATTGTCCAAGAAAATAAGCATGTAAACCCTCATGATATATGTCTGAAGTAACTAGAGAAAAGTAGGCTACACAATTACCTTTCTAACTTTGAAGCTTAGAACTTCCTGGTCAGATAGAAAGATAAAATCTTTGACTAAGAGAAAGTGACTCAAGTTCTATATATTTCTTGATAGCCATCCAAACTAGAAGAAATACTAACAAAATTTATCGTATTCTTAATGCTAATAAGGTGCCTTATTAGGATTAAAATCTTCTTAAGACAATGGCATTTAATCACTTTAATATTTTTTTTGGGCACAAGGTTGGTTGTTCTTATACACTTCAAAATTTGAATAAATTTATTACCCCATACCTAACACAAGATCATATCAAACTTCTTATCTCTTTTGTCCCTAATTTGGAAATTCATAAAACCATCTTTGGTATGTACCCTGATGGATTCATTGCCTTCTTCTTTTAAAAGTTCTAAAGCCTACTGAGAGATCAAGTTTGACTGCCATTAAAGAATTTTTTACTTTAGGGAGCTTGTTTAAGGAGTTTAACAAGACCTTCACTTGTCTTATGCCTAAAGTTCTTAAACGTTCCTCCTTCTATAACTATAAGCCCATTACATGCTGCAATATAGTATACAAAGTTATCTTTAAGATGCTGGCTTTGACACTAAAAGCTTTATTTGTGGATCAATCAATTTATTTTAGTGTGCTTTCATCCCAAGCCATAATATTGTTGACAATATACTAATCTTTCAAGAGTTTTTCTAAATTTATCAACAAGAAATCCATTTAAAGATTGATTTCTTCAAGGCCTTTGACATTGTAAGTTGGAAATTCATTCTTTACCGCCTCTCAAGCATTTGTCTTTCCTCCTAGGCTTATCAAATGGATCTGTGTATTTCTACCACATTATACAATGTTCTTGTGAGTGGATAAGCTAAACGTATGTTTAAAGGTGATAAAGGGATCAAAAGAAGTGATCCCATCTCACCTTATATCTTTACTATCTCTATTGAAGTATGAACTAAGCTTATCTCCTTCAACATTGCTCAAGGCATGCCTTTTACATATTATCATAAATTTAAGCAATTGAAGCTTTTCAACTTATCTATTATTGATGATTTAATTATGTTATGCAAAATTCATAAAGAATCAATAATGACTATCATGAAATCCCTAAAATGCTTCACTAATCGCTTTGGGCTCTCAGTCAATAGAAACAAAAGCCAACTTTTGTTTTATGTTGTACAGGTGATCTAAATCAAGAGTTGGCTGTATTACCTAGGCTTCAACTCTATAATGCCTCTTTTAACATTTGGACATTCCCATCTCTACCCCTAGAGCAACCTTTAATGATTATACCCCTCTTTTTGATTCCGTATTAAAGAGAATTAATAGCTGGAAGAACAAATTCATCTCTTATGCTAGCATGAGTTTGTTAATGTGCATGTTTATTAGAACTCACACCTATGCTTATCTGTCAATCTCATCAAGGTAATTGAAAAACTCCTTATAAACTTTCTATAGGGTGGTTTAACTCTCTTTAAACATGCTCCTAAAGTTAGATGATAAAATGTTTGTCTCCCTAAAAACCAAGGTGGGTTAGGAATAAAATTCTTTATAACTGTAAATAAGGTGCTCATGGACAAAAGAATTTGGAGATTATTCAATGGCTATGAGATTTTGTGGGTCAAATGGATTCATGAGGAGTATTTAAAGGGTAATAACTTTTGGATTATAAAACTTAAACTTGACACCTCTTGACTATTAGCCAATTGTTGAAACATAGAGAGCCTCTTTCTAAGGAGACGAAAGCTAAGATTGGAAATGGAAAATCTACTAGCTTCTGGTTTTATAATTTATCAAACTTAAGTCCCTTGTGTTTACTTCTAACTTTTCCATCTATGCAATTAATGATTTAACAAATGCTAAAGTTAAAAGAGTGATCAAGGAAGATAGGGTGGTGTTGTATGTACTAAGGATTGACTCATCTCTTTAATAAGAGACTTAACCTTTCCAAAGAGGATTTCATAATTTGGCTTAAACATAATTCAGAAAAATTCACCAACTCCTTGATCGAGTGGGCAAGTTTTATAATTTCTTATCCCTCAATATACTGCAAGTGCACAGGTCATGAATGTAGTATATGAGGTGTTGATTCCTCAAAGAGTTGGTGACCTAATCGAATTCTAAGTTGTCTAAAGCATAAAGGATAATTAAAAAGAAAAGAAAAACTAAATAGAAAAGTAAATAAGTGAATATGGATTGACTGACACTGAAATTGTAAAATTAACACAAAGAAATCAAAATTGAACACCACCAATGAACAATAAAAATCATACAAGCAAGATTAATCAATTATGAGAAGTGGGTTTATCCTATCGTCAATGACTAACATGATTATTTTTAAATTAATTCAGTATCGGTGTTATAATTTTAAAGGGTTGGTTACTCTCTCTCGAGTTATAATTATTAAACCTTAAATTATAAACCCTAATTGAATAATAGAATTGGCAATCTCTTAACTAACAAAAAGCTCACACATCCAATTAGATCTTAAGCCCTCTGATACACTCATATTTTCATATATCTTTAAGACTTAATTTAGAGTCAGTTATCATTTTATGTTCATCTATAGCTTGTTTATCATGTTTTAGCATTATTCAGGTTTCGTTGGTGTAAAATGCATAAATGAAACAAATAAACTCAAATTACACTGTTTTTGGATTTTTGGCAAACTTGACCTCTAGTCATTGTGGAATTTTTATCTCGAGTTTGGTTTTGAAATTTCATACTTAAATTTTTGACATAACAATTGCAGATTTTTTGAATTGGAAATCAGGAGAAATTTTTTTCTAAAGGTTGCGTCAGAATTTTGATCGCTAGAATGACCTTTTGACGATGTTTCAATCATAGCTTTTGACTCAGAAGGTGGAATTTAGTGATTCAAGTCTCAAATTAAAAGCTAACACAAATATAAACCTACTGATAAAGTTGAAGCTCCTAAATCATCATCGTTTGGTTATTATGCACTATCAAAATTGACCATAGTATATTGTTAGAAATGCAGTTCAAATTCAACAAGACTCGAGTCGATTTTCAGAGCACTTAGATGACATGGCATGAATCCATTGGATACTTAAAGATGACCGGATGTCCACCTCATCAAGCCACGCCACTTGGGATGGCTAGTTAGGCCCACACTGGTGAGTTTTTTGCCACATCTGCCAATTCTTGTTTAGGTAGGAATTTGTTTTCCTTCTTTGCTTTGAATTAGGTTAGCCATCTCATTATTGTAATTCATATAAATTCAAAATTTTTCCCTAGGTTTAGGTTCGGCCTCCTCTGGGTAGTTCTTTCAATTCCTAGCCAAAATCCTTCTTCTCTTCTTTTTTATTTTATATGCAATTTCCTTGGAGAAAAGGGAGGTAACTGAATTGTACAAGGTATGTGTGGCTAAGCTTTTAATTCAATTGTAAAGGGTAGTACCCTTCGAACCAATTTTAATTTATGAGGATTTAATCTTAATCGATTTTTATGTTTGTGTGTTGCAAACATGTGTTTGAATTCTGATCGTTTAATGGATAATTTGAACTCGTAAATTTTACAATCCGAAATTAAGGTTCGTAAGGGATTTTTGAATGCTATTTGATTAATTGATGGTAGTAGTATCCAAATTAATTGATTTATAGCTAGGTTGTTAATAGTAGTTGTCAAACCTATCTTGAGAGAATTGGAACTTTGTCTTAAACTGATGATAGTAATTGTCGAGGTTTTTCAAGGCAAGATCATTAAACCAAACACCATAATGCTCGTACGCAACTTAGGTGGATTAGTGATTATGAACCCTATAATTGTTTACGAAGATTTATTTACTTAGTATTTAAGAAGCATAAAATTAGTAAGTTGGTGATCCTTGATTCTGCGCACATAGTACATAAATAATTCCTAAAGTACGATGAATGAATTAATTGGTTTCGTTGGTAAAATCCTTTTCAATTGAAGTTTTCGTAATTCTGTTTTTATCCTAATCATTCAATTCTAATTTATTTTGAATTTTGATTTAACACTTATTTAATTTCTTGTTCTTTAAATTTTGAATTTCCAAGATGAAAACCCCTCATTTACTTATTTTTGTAAGCTAATTTTAGTTTAATTAAGTTAATTTCTTTGAGTTTTCTTTGTGTCAAATATGATTCTGTTCGCTTCAGATTATCTTTTAAATTCTGATTTCTGTTAGTTGTTTCTATTTTCTGGTTTAGTAGTGGCTTGCATTTGATATTGAATCATTTAGGTTAGATTGCATTTTAGATTTTAGATTTTAGATTTTTTGTTTCGTTTATGTTTTTGTGTCTGTTTTCGTTTACTAAAATTTCATTGACAAGCATAACTATAGTTAACATCCCAATATCAAATCTTTGAGGGAATGATCCCTACTTCCATATAGTACTTGTAATTCGTGTAGGGTTAATTTGTAAGGGTAATGACTTCTTATCAAATTTTGGCACCGTTATCAGGGATCTTTTTAATGATTTGCTAACGTGTTTTCTAGCTTATTTTCATTGTTTTTGTGTTTTTTTTGTAGGTTGTATGTCCAACAACTATGAGAAAGAACTTTCAGACGAATTCTTCATCAATCGCACACTTTCGCAATCATTCCTCCTTGATCCGTGCACTTTGCGCAAGGTGAATGAAGAAGAACTTTCGAGTGTTGCACACCTTTTCTAGCAGTTGGATCATTCACAAACAAAATTCACGAACCTGGCAATCAATCCGCATAGAACATTGAAGGAGCTTGCTGCTTCTAACCTTGACAGTCAGCTTCTGTGTATCAATGTAGAGCAAGCTAATTTTGAATTAAAATTTGGTTTTATACATTTTTTGTCGTGTTTTAATAGTCTTGTAGGAGAAGACTCACATGCACACCTTAAGGAGCTTCACATAGTATGCAATGGAATGAAACCACAAGGGGTGGATGAGAATTTGGTTAAACTAAAAGCCTTTCCTTTCTTATTGAAGGGTTTAGACATAGGGTGGTTGTTTTCGATTCCCCTTAGTTCGATGGCACAATGGAACGATTTGAAGTGCATGTTTTCAGAGAAGTACTTCTCCGATTCATGAGCTGCAAATATTTGGAAGGAAATTTGTGGCATAAAATAGATGCATGGTGAGACATTCTTTGAGTATTGGGAAAGGTTCGAGAAGCTGTGCTTATAATGCCCCCACCACCAAATTCCTGATTAGATTCTTATTCAATACTTCTATGAGGGATTGACACCCCAAGATAGAAGTATCATTGATGCTGCGAGTAGAGGGGCTTTGGTAGATAAGACGCCTGATGCTGCCCATTACTTAATTTCAAACATGGCTGCAAATTTTAAATAGTTTGACACACGAGGGGAATTCCACGTGAAACAAGTCAGCGAGGTAATTAGTGTTTCACTAGAAAATAAAGTTGATGAACTAACCTTGCTAATGTGTGCTACGATGAGTGGTAGTGTCTAGAAAGTCAAAACATACAACATTTGTTCTCCACATCACAAATATGATCTATTCTTGTCAACGTACAATTTAAGATGACGCGACCATCTAAATTTGCGCCATGAAAACCCATAATAGCAGATGAAAAATGGAGGAAGAGCACCAATACCCCTTGGTTTCCAGCAAAATCAGAACCTATGCCTCAAGGCCAAATCCTAAAAATTCAGTTCCTTCTTCTTCTAATTCTAATTTTGAAATTTCTGATTTGAAGGAACTTGTAAAATATGGCTCCTAACACTATTGCAATGCAGTAAAATTTCTTATCCTTTTAGCATAAAATAGATGCTAGTATCCAAAATCTAGATAAACAAGTAGGCCAAAATGCATCATCAATGAGTAGACTCGATGTGTAAAATAGTGGCAGGCTGCCCTCTTAAGCCTTACATCCCAAGGAATCTACCTAAGCTGTTGAGCTTCACAGTAGAAGGGATCTCGTTGAGCGAAAAAGGAAGGGGATTACCTTGGACGAGGAAGAGGAATTTGAGACACAACCTGACCATGTTAAACAGCCCATGGCCATGGTTCCCAATAATAAAATAGATTCTCTTTCTTAACTCCTTTGTAAACAAAATATGACTGAAACTTTCAAAGGAAAAATAGATTATGTTTCTTTGCATCTTTCTAGATAGAATAATACAGAAAATTCTAGGAACAAGTTAGATTCAGTTTCTTTTATTCCTACCTAAACCAAAGCTTTTGATAAGGCATGTGGTTTCCTCATGTGGTTTAGAGGTCGATAAAGCAAAATTTGATATTATTCTGTCTTTACCTTACCCCTCATATGTGAGGGATGTTCGTTCTTTCCTTAGTCATGCAAGTTTTATCGACGCTTCATCAAGGATTTTTTGAAGATTGTCACATCCTTTCGTAAGATTTTGGCAAAGGATGTCGAATTTGTTTTCTACGATGCACGCAAACGAGCATTCGACACTCTGAAACAAAGCCTCACATCCATTTGACCATCGAATTGGGAGCTGCCTTTTGAGATTATATGCGATGTAAGTGACTTTGCCATAGGGGCAGTCTTTGGACAGCGAGAAGGGCAACTTTTGCACGTCATTGTTGACGCTTTTCTCACTGTTGATATGCACAACTCAACTATCATATGATTGAAAAAGAGCTCTTTATTGTTGTGCATTTTTTTAGAAAAGTTTTGGTCATATTTATTAGGTGCCAAGGTTATCATTTTTTCTAATCATGCAGCCCTTAGATAGCCCATGTAGAAGAAGGAGACCAAACCGAGGCTTATCTACTGGATTTTGCTTCTACAAGAGTCTGATCTCGAAATCAGGGATAAGAAAGGTGCTGAGAACCTTGTTGCTAACCACTTAACTAGATTACGCAACAAAGATACCAAGGTGGATCTGTTCTTATTGAATTCCCTAATGAGAAGTTGTTTGTGCTGACTTCCTCCTCATTGTGGCCATAGTATGCTAATTTGGTTAATTTTCTAGTTACCCAAGAGCTACCCATAAGTATGCAAAAGCCCAACACGATAAATTCACTGATTCTATATCTTACTTTTGGGATAATCCATACTTGTAGAAAATGTGTTAGAATCAAGTGATTCAGCATTGTGTGCATCAAAATGAGTTCCCTTCTATTTAAATGTTCTATCACACTTATTCTTGTGGTGGCCACTTTGGTGCCAAATGCACAAAACATAAAGTATTTGATAGTGGATTCTTTTGGCTATCACTGTTCAAAGATACATTTAAAATTTGCAAGATATGTAATCGAAGCCAACATGTAAGAAATATTACTTGTAAGAATGAGATGCCGCGAACTTTCTTGTTATTTGGTAAGGTCTTTGATGTCGATGGCATTGATTTTATAGGTCCTTTTCCTTTATCTAATGACAATTTATACATCCTTCTTGTAGCCAATTATGGATCTAAGTGGGTCGAGGCATTTGCTACCAAATCTAATGATGCTAAAGTTGTCATCAATTTTGTAAAGTCTAACATTTTTGACAGGTATGGCATTCCCAAAGCTATCATTAGTGACCAAGAAACCCACTTTTGCAACTGATCTTTCGAGGCCTTGTTGAAAAAGTTCCACGTTGTCCACCAAACTTCAACCGCCTACCATCCGTAGATGAGGTCAAGTGGAATTGTCAAACTATGAAATCAAGTCTATCCTTGAGAAGACTGTGCAACCTAATACAATCTTTTTGATTAGGTGATGCACTGTGGGCTTATTGCACTGCATATAAGTTACCTATAGGCATGTCGTCTTTTAGGATGGTTTGTGGAAAGAATTGTCATCTTCTCGTGGAGCTTAAACATCGTCCATTTTGGGCCATTAAACAGTGTAACTTGGATTATGACAATGTTGGAATTCATCATAAGTCATAGTTGCAAGAACTTGAGGAGTTAGGGAATGACGCATATGAGAATGCCCAGATTGAGAAGGAAAAGGCCAAAGCATACTTGCATACCATGACTGAATGGTTGGAAGCAAGGAATTTTCGTTGGGTCAAAAAGTTCTTCTCTTCTAATCGCATATAAAGCTCTTTCCTAGTAAGTTACATTCTTGATGGCATGGTCCTTTCATTGTTACTAATGTATTTCCACATGGAGTTGTTGAGATTTATGGCGTAGGTAGCAACCGAAGCTTCAAAGTTAATGAACATTGATTGAAGCCTTTCTATGAAGGTTTCAAGGGCATTTGGATGGAGAAAGTGGTTGTGGACGTGTCGAACTATGGAGAATCATGCACATACAACATCGAGCTAATGACTATAACCAAACGTGCTTAATATGAGGCAACCCATTAGAGATAATTCAGATTTGATTTCTTCTTTCCCTTCTTTTTCATTTAGGTTTTTCTTGTTTTTTCCAAATGCGCTTAATGGGAGGCAACCTATTAGAGATAAATCATATTTGATTTCTTATTTCCCTTGTTTTTCATTTCGATTTTTCTTGCTTTTTCTAGGTTTCAAATTCTGTTTATGTTTTTCAAATTTGGTTTGAATGTTGCTTCTTGCATTTACTTCAACATTGAGGACAATGTTGTGTTTA
>JANKYF010000008.1:57161685-57173636 GCA_029829435.1 Erythroxylum hondense
TTTCTTTTTGTCCCCCCCCCCCCCCTCACCCTTAGCTTCCTTCTTTTTAGGGACCACACCTTCTATCACCTTACCACTTCTTAGAACAACTACCATGCAATCTTTTTTCGGGTTCACTTAGGTATTGCTAGATAGCTTCCCTTTACCTATTTCACTCACTTCTTTTCCACTTGACTTATTTTCACTTCTAAATTTCTAATAGCTGCTTGATTTGACTAAATATTCTGCTCCATTCTGTTCATTGCTTGAGAGCTGGCTTGGGCACTCTAATCCATCGTGCTCATCAGTTGAGAAAACATATCCTCAAGTCGATTTACCTTTTTCTCCCATAAGGGAGGGAATTGTTGTGGTCCAGAGGATGACGGGGATGAGTACTGTTGTTTCAATGGTGCTTGGAACCCTGGTGGTTCCATTGGTTTTGCAGCCCCTTGATTTTTCCATGAGAAATTTGGATGCAATTTTCAACCTTCATTGTAAGTGTTCGAGAAAGGGTCAAGTCTCTGACCTTGTCTACCATTGTTCACATAGTCTAACTCTTCCTCTATTAATGTTGCCTCAATATTCATACAACCAGCTGCTGTATGTCCTAATCTACCACAAAGAGTACAAGGATCTCTACTAGACTTGTTGTCGTTCATTAACAAGTTCAACTTCTTATCAATCTCAGCAACTTGGTAGGCTATGTTAGATTTGGAACCCACTTCATTCAGAGTAACAGCCTTGCTCCTAGTTACCTTAAAATGTGTGTCCTCTGCAACTTTCTTGAAAATATTCCACAATTCTTGGGAACTCAGGTCACTAATATTCCCCCCAGCATTCAAATCCACCAGAGTTTGGTTGTGATCAGTGAAGCCATAGTAAAAGAATTGATTCAATAAGTACATGTCAAATCCATGGTGCGGACATTGATTAAGAAGATCATTAAATCGTTCCCATGTCAAATCCATTCATCTTTCGGTGTTCGAGAGTTTTGTGAGCTGGGTACCACTTCATCATAAAAGTCTCCATAACCTTGTCCCAAGTATAATGGAGTCCACCTCTAAACTCAGCAACCAAATTCTTGCCGATCCCTTCATGCAATAAGGAAAACACCTTAGCCTCAACTCATTCTCAAACAATCCATAAAAAGGAAGAGTTTGAACTGTCGCATAGAAATCTCTTATGAAGGCTAGAGCATCTTCACTTGTTTCATCTGATCCTATCGTCTACTCCATTTTTGAACCTTCAGACAATAGAATTTGTCTTCAAGTCTTCATGAGGGTTGTAGATCATGAAGTCCTCTTTGGAACCATCTAAAGAATACTCTAATCCGCTATATGTAGGGAAAGTTATGGCAATTTTCCCAATTCATCTACTTTTTTAATTCGTCTGCTTTTTCGTTTGATTTCGTCTGATCTTATCATTTGGTCCATTTTTTACCCCTCAGATGATTAAATCTATCCTCAAAATCTTCTTGAAAGTTGTAGATCTTAAAGTCCTTTCAGAAACCGTTCTAAGATGATCTTAATCTAACATCTATAGAGAGAGTTATGCTATTGGTCCCGAGACAGGTTCAATATGAATGAGGGCAAAATCATGTTTGATTCTTTTGGCCATAACCTTGTTATCCGACCTCAAAATGAAGTGATTCTTGAACCAATAGTTTCTTAATAAATGTTTCTATCCCTCCATAGAATTGGATAGAATTTGTTATTGATTTAAAAAATATGAATTGAATTAAAGTAAGGATATCAGTTGGAAGAGTATGAATGAGATGTTTTACTAAACATACTTCGGTATTTTGATGATGTCTTCATCTGTATAGCTCCGAATAAGATGATTCTTATTTCAAGATAAATCAGAGACATGGAGCTACAAATGATGTGAAGAAATTGAAATCTAATTCAGTCTTTAAAACTTTCAATTTATGGGAGGAATTTTAGTATAGTGTATTGTTTCAATATAAGAACAGTCCGAAAATGTTTGGGGCAATACTTTTTGAGTTCTAAACCAAATGGATTAATTTTGGTGTCATTAGAAACTTAATACAATGGGGAACTTTTTATAGAAGAAAGTGATATGTCAGAATATTCAAGGGTACTTTTTGCAAGACACTTAAATATAAAAGACATAAGGCATAAATGAAAGGGCAAATAGGACATTTCTCAATTATTAAGGGCATAATTGAAATAAGAGGTGTTGTCTTGCATTTCAAGAAGAGAGGAGAACAAAAATTGAAGAGAAAAAGAGAGAGTGTCATGAAGAAGAGAGAGAAATATGAAGAGAAGAAGAGAAGGAGAGAAAGAAGAGAAACAAGCTAGGGCTTAATTTTTATTAGTCTTCAAGAGAGATTTTGGAGCTATTTAAGAAGCGAAAAAGTTAGAGGAAGAGAAGAGATTCCCTTTGAGTTAAAGATCCCTTCATTTGGTGAAGAATGAAGGTAAGGTCATTTTGAAACTTTTGGATTTTTAAAGGATTTTAGTTCATAGAGTTTAGAAAATGCTTGGGTTTAAGTATTCTAGAATAAAATTTAGTGAATTTGCATTATGGGATTTTCTATTGGATTCCTATTGAATGAGACTTGATTTGTTTTAGGGAACCAAGAGAATCCTACCTAAGAGCAAGGGGAAAGACAACCTTAACTTGGATTTTTGCAAGCAAATTAGGTGGGTAATATATTTATGGTTATTGTGTAAATGGGCATTTTGCCAATGAGTGTGAATATGATAGAATTGCTAAATTGTGAATTACTATGATATGTTTTATGTTATGCATTGAAAGATGTATGACATTTTGATATAATTCAATTGTGATTTTGATCATGTTATGCCTGAAAATATGTCATGGCATTTTGTATAAATGAAAAGAAAGGAAAGAGCATGAAAAGTATGAAAGTATGATAAAATGATTTGAGCATGATTATGTACTTTTGTTTGGACAAAAGAGGAACCTGCTTCGTTAGTCACGTGCACGTTGACCCATAGCCTTCTTCCGGCTGTCCGCTTGTAGAACACGAAATCTAAAAAGTGGATTCATTTTATTCACGGAGTAAGCTTTAGTTTCTCTGTTTCGTTCCATGGAACTCTTAAACCAATTGTTTGTTTATTACATAATTGAACTGTCAAGTATGATGCATGTTTGAGTGTTATGTTTTGATGGATGAGTCTTCATGATGTGTTCTATGTGATGACATTCAAATTATGAAATTTTGAGCTTGAAGTGTGGATGATAAAATTGCTAGATTAAATGGGATAATATATGCATACTTTGGTATATATATATATATATGTGTGTGTGTGTGTGTGTGTGTGTGTGTGTGCCTGAATTGTACGAATCATTGCCAATGACTATAAATATATTAGCCACTGAGTTGTATAGCTCACCCCACTATTCCCTCCTCAAGTGTAGAAAGAGACGAATAGCAATCCTTGTAAGACATCGGAACTCCAAGATAGTTAGAGACTTTTGTAATTAAGTTAGTTCAGGAACTTTTTGTATTTTAGAATCATTTTAAGCATAAGCATTCAATTGTATCATGTGTATTTTGTATTTTGTATTAAGCCAACGGTGTGGCGTTTGGTATGTAAATAAAGTTTTTCAAACTCTTTTGCTTTGGTAATGAAATGATAGATTGAAGTAGTTTTGGTTGTGTATGTTCATAATTGAGTTCCTTGCTAAAATGGTTAAGTTGAAGTAATAAGCTTGTTTGATGTTTGACAGTTGTGGGCACGCCACCTTTGTGGGAAGACGGCTAATAAGGGTTCGTGGAAATATCCCTATAGGATAATATGCTTGCTCACATTTTATTGTTCAGAATGTTAGGCTTCAGAATCGGGGTCCAGCAAAACACATTCTAAGAATATCTTGTAAAAGATTATTGAAGATTATCTGTTCAGAAAGTATAAAAAATATGATGAATTAAGGTACGCTTATGTTATTGTGAAAACTTATTAGATTCTAAGATCCTGCAATTTATTATGTAAGAAAGAATTAACATGTGGTATCAGAGCCATGGATTTGAGAATCAATAATTTTTCATTTAAGATATTAAATCAAGAATTGTTATAATATAATTATATACATGATATGTGTGATCCAGAAGATATTTTATAGTGATTTCCTTATCAATTACGGCATGTTTTTGGTTTTGAAAGGAAAGATCATGTCTTCTCTCTTTCTTCTATACAGAACATGAAAATTGTTTTGTTTCCACCAAACTCACGTTATCAAGATGATGAAGGAAAGGAAAGACAATATTAAATCCTTCCCTGCCAAGTTAACAAGTAAATGGAATTAACAATGCCATTAATTGCATTCATTATAAATGTTTTCTTTTATCTTACTTTTTTAGTTAATGATGGTTCCGTTAATGGACATAAAAGTTTCTCTCTACCATTTATAGTGTTTCTCTCATCCATTCTCTCTTGTGCATGTTTCATTTGTTTCTTTTATCATGTCTCTTTAATGCTTCATTAATACCTTTATGTCTGCTTTTATGAGTTGTCGTGATGAATTAACATCTTTAGATGCATTACTTGCTTTGATGCATTAAATGCCTCTAGTGTCATTAAATTCCGTAGGTTTTAACTGTAAACTTTGATGCATGATTTTAGCATCATATATTAATAATTGTTAATGCAATAAAGTACTTATGCGTATAAACAAGAATTAATTTCAATATGACTTCTATTATCATTTATTTAAGTTGATATTTATATAATGAATAATTTGTTAGTCATCAAAGTGGCCAAATTAGAAAGTCTTATAAATATCAAACTAAAATAGATATATAGTTACCCATGATAATGTGATGCTTATGATTGCAATGACATAATGATATATTTAATGGGCATAATAAAATTCACTGATACTAAAATATTTAATAATCACCCAGAGGTTAATTAGTTAATTTTATATCAATAAGTATAATCGTGATTAATTGGTATACTTTATTAGATATATTTAGTATATCCAAAGATAACTAATATAGTTAATCAGAGTATGCATGATTATCAATTATGTAAATATTACTAAGCATCAATTTATATGTTTAATATATTGTTGTTTTACCCAAAGGAAAACCACAATATATGTTTATTGTTGATATATTTTTATTTAATTTTAATTACGTGTTTAAATAATGATTCAAAGCATTAACGTAAAGTATTTCTTATATAAATTTTGCAGCATTCATTTCTATTGCTATCCAATCACAAGCTTCGTCTATCATAAAGTTTAATGGGCTTAACTTTAATGAATGGTGTGAACAAGTTCAGTTCGACCTAGGAATCCTAGATCTTGACTTGGCACTCCAAACTAGCCCATTGCACTTACTAATAATAGCAGTGCTGAAGAACGATCTTTTCATGAACATTGGGAAAGATCAAATAGACTAAGTTTAATGTTTATGCGAATGACTGTGGCTAGCAATATTAAGGCTACAATTCCCAATACTGAAAATGCTAAGGAGTATCTTAAGCTTGTTAAAGATATTTCTCAGTCTGATTCTGCTGATAAGTCTCTTGCTGGAACCTTAATGGGTATGTTGACCACCATAAAGTTCGATGGTTCTCGTACCATGCATGAGCATGTTACTGAAATGATAAATACAGCAGCAAGATTAAGATCCATGGGAATGGAATTGAGTGAAAGTTTCCTTGTGCAATTCATTATTAATTCGTTACCTCCTGAGTATGGTCCATTCCAAATGAGTTACAATACTATTAAAGACAAATGGAATGTGAATGAACTACAAAGTATGCTTATTCAAGAGGAAGCAAGGCTTAAGAAACAAGGGATTCACTCAATTAATCTCGTGGGTAATCAAGGAGCTAGAAAGAAGTTCAAAAAGGAGAAAAGAAAGGGAAAGGATGTATTACATAAGGGTAATGCATCAACTTCAATCTCTAAGAAGGAACCAAGGAATGATAGATGCCATTTCTGTAAGAAAACTGGACACTATCAGAAGGATTGTCTGAAACGTAAGGCATGGTTCGAAAAGAAAGGTAAGCCTAGTGCTTTGGTATGTTTCGAATCTAATTTAGCAGAAGTTCCTTATAATACTTGGTGGATTGATTGTGGATGTACCACTCATGTTACTAATACGATGCAGGGATTCCTTACGATCCAAACCATAAACCCAAATGAAAAATTCGTCTTCATGGGAAATCGAGCCAAAGCTACAGTTGAAGCCATTGGAACTTACCGTTTGATTTTAGACACAGGACATCATTTAGATCTTTTCGAAACCCTTTATGTTCCTACAATTTCTCGAAACTTAGTTTCTTTGTCAAAACTTGATACTGTTGGATATTCCTTCAAATTTGGCAATGGATGTTTTAGTTTGTTCAAACATAATTACCTTATTGGTTCTGGTATACTCTGTGATGGTTTGTACAAATTAAAGCTTGATAACCTTTTTACTGAAACCCTGTTGACCTTGCATCATAATGTTGGTACTAAAAGAAGTTTTATAAATGAAACTTCAGCTTACTTGTGGCATAAACGTTTGGGTCATATATCAAAAGATAGAATGACCAGATTAGTAAAGAATGAAATTCTTCCAGAATTAGATTTTACTGATCTTGGAATTTGTGTAAATTGTATTAAGGGCAAACATAAAAAATACACAATTAAGAAAGCAGCCAGAAGAAGTACACATCTCCTTGAAATTATACACATTGATATATGTGGGCCTTTTGATGTTCCATTATTTAATGGAGAGAAGTTTTTCAAACTTTCATTGACGATTTTTCACGTTATGGATATATTTATTTGCTTCATGAAAAATCTCAGTCAGTAAATGATTTAGAAGTATTTATAAATGAGGTAGAAAGACAATTAGATAGAAAAGTGAAAATTCTCCGATCTGATAGAGGTGGTGAATATTGTGAAAGATATAGTGAAAGTGGACAATGTCCTGACCCATTTGCTAAATTTCTTGAAAAACATGGTATATGTGCTCAATACGTAATGCCAGGTACACCACAACAAAATGATGTAGCAGAAAGGCACAATCGTACCTTAATGGATATGGTTAGGAGTATGATGAGTCATTGTTCTCTACCATCATTTTGTGGATGTATGCATTAAAAACTGCCATGTATTTATTAAATAGGTTTCCTTGTAAAGCAGTTCCGAAGACACCTTTTGAACTGTGGACAGATAGGAAACCTAGTTTAAAACATCTACATATTTGGGGTTGTCTGGTGGAAGTACAGATATACAATCCACATGAAAGGAAGTTGGATTCAAGAACAACCAGTTGGTTTTTCATTGGTTATCCAGAAAAGTCTAAAGGGTATATATTTTATTGCCCTAATCATAGTACAAGAATTGTTGAAACTGGAAATGCTAGATTTATCGAAAATGGATAAATTAGTGAGAGTTCAGAGTCACGGAAAGTGAATATTCAAGAAGTTAAAACGCAAGTTTTCTTGCCTATAACTTCTTCTCAAATGTTTGTTCCTAGAGTTGTTGAAAATTTTAACAACTTACAAGAACAACAAATGCATGATCAAGAGCCGCAAATGCATGACCAAGCTCCAACTAATGAAGTCACCGTTAATGAACCTATTGTGAATGAGCCACATGAAATTGCATTAAGAAGATCTCAAAGGCAAAGGAGGTCGGCAATTTCGGATGATTATGTAGTTTATTTACAAGAAGTAGAAGGTGATTTAGGTATTGATAACGATCCAGTTTCGTTTTCACAAGCCATTGAAAGTGAAAATTCTAATAAATGGTTAGACGCCATGAAAGAAGAGTTAAAATCTATGGATGACAATCAAGTTTGGGATCTTGTTGAATTACCAGAAGGTTGTAAAAGAGTCGGATGTAAATGGGTCTTCAAGACCAAACGTGACTCTAATGGTAATACTGAGAGATATAAAGCTAGACTTGTCGCCAAAGGTTATACTCAAAAGAATGGTGTTGATTATAATGAGACATTTTCTCCTGTTTCTAAAAAGGATTCATTTAGAATTATTATGGCAATGGTAGCTCATTATGATTTAGAGCTCCATCAGATGGATGTGAAAACTGCCTTTCTGAATGAAAATTTAGAGGAAGAAATCTATACGGTTCAACCTGAAGGTTTCCCAGTTGAAGGAAAACAAAACATTGTGTGTAAACTTAAGAAATTAATATATGGACTTAAACAAGCCTCCTGACAATGGTATCTCAAATTTAATGATACCATTACTTCTTTTGATTTTAAAGAAAACACTGTTGATTGATGTATATATCTAAAGATTAGTGGAAGCAAATTCATATTTCTAGTCCTATATGTTGATGATATGTTACTTATTGCTAATGATCTTGGATTATTACGTGAGACTAAGATATTTTCTAGTCCTATGTGTTGATGATATCTTACTTGTTCCTAATGATCTTGGATTATTACATGAGACTAAGACATTTCTCTCTAAAAATTTTGAAATAAAAAATATGGGTGAGGCATCGATCACAAAGAATGTTAGGGCTGTCTTAGAAAGCATATATCAAAAAACTTTGAGAGAGATTCAATATGGATAAATTCTCTCCAAGTGTTGTTCCAATTCAAAAATGAGACAAATTTAATTTTAAGCAATGCCCAAAAAATGAATTGGAACACACAGAAATGGAAAGAATTCTCACAAACTCATTTATATATATATATTTTTTATATCAATTGGATGGGTTTTTGTCACTATAATTGGTCTTTATAGAATTATTTGATTATATTTGAATTATTGTGCCTTACATTTAAATTGTGTTTAACTGTGATAAATTGATTTTGGACAATTGATGCTACTTTATTTGTAATTTTTATTGTAGGGTACTTGGAAAAAGAAAAGAAAAAGATGGCGTGAAAGAGAAATGAGAGGCGTCCATGGTCTGGAAAAAGAAGAGAAATGAGAGAGGCGTGTGTGGTCTAGAAAATGAAGAGAAGAAACGACTGCGTAGATGAGGGTGTGAGGTTTTGCAAGGGTTTAGAGAAAACATTGAAGTGGACCAGAAACTATGAAATTAAATTGTCACATTCAGCTACAGGTGGCAGGCGTGCATGGCTTGTGCAACGAAGAGAGAAGGGACAGAGGTGTTCTAAAAGAAGAGGGATCTAAGTTTCGTTTTCGATCCTCATTTCCTATAAAAATTCAAACCATCATTTCCTACAAATCCAAAACCATCATCTTCCACCTTCTATGGCTGACTACAGGAGCTCACTGTTGATAATGTCTTCCATGAGTTTTCGTGGCTAGTTCATCTTAATCCTCAGGTTCAATGTCAATGGCAAGAGCTTGGGTTTTCATAAGGGAGTTTAAGCTACATTTATCTTCTACCCATTTGATTATTTAGTGATTCCTAGGTCTTAGGATAACTATTTAATTATTTGGAGTTATGTATGGATTATATCTTTGAATTGGAAGATTTGTGTGGCTAGGTTATTGTTTAGCAACTGATATTGTGCTGATTTTGGTTCAAATTCATTACTTTATTTTGGGTCAAGACTTTGTATTGAGATTTAGTTAATATTTGGTGATTATTCAAGGTGTCTTGAATGATTGGATTGTTATATTAGTTGCTAGTATTAATTCTGTTTTCTTAATTGTTGAGTAAAAATTAAGCATTGAGTTTTAGTAACCTTAGTTCTATTTTACTATTCTGATGGCAGTTAGTAGAATGGGATTTTGGAAAATATTTATGTAACAAATTGAGGTGGCTTCGTTGTTGGATTAAAAGCTTGATTATAACTCTTGATTCATTTGTTTTAACTCCAATATCTGTTTGAGTGATGATTATCTGTACTATTGAACTAGAGGGTTGTGTTTATCATTGTTAATTACTTATGTTTTTCTTCTTATTACTTTCACTCACTACCGTTTCATATCACTCATTTTAAATTTAAAATGCCAAAACAAGTCCTTTATGTTTATTCTACTTCATTAAACTTTTTAGTGGTAAGTGATCAAATCACACCCCATTCCATAGTTTAGGTTACATTGCATTTAGTTACTTAGGAATTTAATTTCATTTTTGTGGTTCCTGAGAGAGAATGATTCGAGGTTGCACTATATGCAATCCTTGGTTAAATTGTGAAATAACCCCAAGGCAACATTAGATTTAAGGTTATTTCAAGTGGCATCATTACTAGGGAACCAATAAATTGGTTTCTTAGTAACTATGTGTCAAGTAACATTGATTGGGATTTGTGTGTTAAGCCTTGTACTTGCATTGGTATTGCATAGTCCATTTCCATTTATTTTGCATTTTGCATTTTCTTAACTAAATATAAGTTTTGGATTGCTCTTTGACTTAGTTGCTGTTTATTGGATTACATTGCTCTTATTTGCCTAATTATAGCCTACTCGGTTGCTTTCTTAAGTGTAAGGGTTCATTCTCTAAGTCAAGTTTTGGAAAAATTACTCCTTTATGCATATTGGTGCAAATTTTGACATTCTTTGGTAAATTGTGCATATTACAGGTTTTCACACTCTTTCATACACCATAAAGTGTATCGTCATCCATACTCATACATTCATACACACACACACACTTGCACTCATCATATTCTTCTATTTTTTTTACTTGAATCTTATTGCGTAAGTCAGTTTTGCACCTCATTCTTATTGTTACTGTTTATGCCTTGGAGTGATAGGGCTTTACCTTTGAATCCTTTAAATCTTGAACTTGAGAGCTTAGTGAAAAAGATTAGAAGAGAAAGGAGAATAGAGGTGACAAGTCAAGTTCTTATTGAGGAGGAGCATATTTTAAAATAGTCAAGTTTGTCATTTAGTGAACAAGAACCTAGTGAGAGAGCTATCTCTAGTGAACACTTATCTACTAGTGATTTTGAATTAGAGCAAGATACTATGGGTGGTGATAATGGTAATAATAGACATGATGGGCCTAATGGGAACAACATACATAGTGAGAATAACTTAGGGAATAATGATGAGAATAATATATGCATGAGGGAGATTCATAAGTCCAATGTTGATTATGATTCTTATGGCTTTTATACTAATGATGTGAACTTTGAAATTAAAGGAGCATTAATTTCTTTCTTACCTAAATTTCATGGCTTTACAGGTGATGATCCAAATAGGCATTTGAAGACTATGCGTATAGTGTGTTCTTCCATAAAACCATCCACGATAAATCTTGAAAATGTATTGAGGAGAGCATTCCACTTCACTTTAAAAGGAAAAGTTAAGGAGTGACTTTACACACTACCTCAACATTTCACCACATTGACCTAGGATCAGTTGAAAGGAGCATTCTTAGATGAATATTTTCCTGCCTCTAAAACTTCAAGGCTAAAAAAGGAGATAACTAATCTTGTGCAACGATATAATGAATCCATACATGAATATTGGACAAGGTTCATCACACTTCTAGCCCACTGTCCACACCACAATATTTTAAAGAATAATCATGTCAACTCATTCTATGAAGGGCTCCTTCCACATCATAAGCCCTCAATTCATGCCATGGCAAATGGTTCACTCAGAGAATTGAGTCCCAATGCTACATGGGACCTACTTCAAAATATGGCTACCAATAACCCCCAATTTTGTAGCGCCCCCTCACCGTAGGGTACGCATCGGGATACCCGTAGGGACGCTCCAACGCATAACCCACGATAATGGTGCACTACTAGAAAACAACTCACTAAAATCTACATGGCATCGTAATAAATAATTCACAATATCGGAAATCACTAAATATTAAAACCAAAATATCAATCTGATACAGTCATCCAGTAGCAGAATAGACAGGTCTATCAGTCCCCTAAACAAAACCAAAAAGGAAACTGATACAAACGTCTATCCTAAGCCAACCCCAAAATCCAATCAAAATCGTCCCAGCTGACCGACCTGTGTGCCATCGCTACACTTGTCCTCGCACTCGCACAGCAGGAAACGTCTATCACGGGAGCTAGAATCCTACTAACGCTGTCCTGAAAAATATTAGCAATGTTGGGTGAG
>JANKYF010000008.1:57190039-57205245 GCA_029829435.1 Erythroxylum hondense
CATCAATGCGTTACATATATACAGAAAAATTTTTGGAACCCTAATCCTAATAGCAAAACAATTCAAATTAAGATTTTCAAAATATAATTAATTATGGAGAAAAAATGGTATTGTATATTTTGAATAATATACATGTACAGATCTTATAGGCAGTACATGATGCTAAAAAGGGAAAAAAAAAATCATACAACTAATTTTCCAATTTCATGGAGTTGACTAAGCCTATAATTTATGTGTAAATTACAACTCATCAATCCCTAAGAATCTGCCACGATTCTAAGTATCAGCAGTAGATCTTTTCCACACTTCCCTCCAAGCTGGTCTGAACATGTCTTCCATAGCCAGCTTGCCAATCAACTTCTCAAATTGTTTCTTAGGCAGCCCTTTTGTAAGAATATCTACAACCTGTTCACCAGTAGGTATATAAGTCCTACAAATCTGTCCATTCTCTATCTTTTCTTTAATGAAGTGCTTGTCTACCTCAACATGCTTGGTTCTATCGTGGAGAACAGGATTATGAGCTATTGAGATTGTAGCTTTATTATCGCAGTACACCTTTATGGGAGAAATACTTATGACCTTCAATTCATCTAAGATCCTTTTAATCCACAACACTTCACAAATTCCAGGAGCAACTGATCTAAAGTTGGCTTTAGCACTGCTTGTTGCCACCAAATTCTGCTTTTTGCTTTGCCAAGTAACAAGATAACCTCCAGTAAAAGTACAATATCCAGATGTTGACCTTCTATCGATTTTACTTCCAGCCCAATCTACATCTGTGTATACTTCAATTTGTAAGTGACCATTCCTTTCGAATTGTAAGCCCTTCCCTAGTGCACTCTTTAAATATCTTAGGATTCTATACATGACCACAAAGTGTTCTGGACCCAGAGAGTGCATAAATTGGCTTACCATACTCAATGTAAAGTCTATGTCTGGATGAGCATGCGACAAATAAATTAATTCTCTATTCTTCACTTTTGTTTTGACGTGTTGAAGTTTCACATTGAGGTCAATGGGTGTTTCAGCCCCCTACATTCGAGTAGACCTGTCTCTTTAAGAAGATCTAGTACGTACTTCCTTTGAGAGACAAAGATACCTTTTTTAGATCTAGCAAACTCCATTCCTAGGAAGTACTTCAAAGCTCCCAAGTCTTTGATCTCAAAGTCTTCAGCAAGGGCCTTCTTGAGTCTTTTGAGTTCATCAAGGTCATCACCTGTTAAAATAATGTCATCAACATAAACATTCAAAATAGCAAATTTTCATTCTTTTGAATGTTAATAAAACATCGTATGATTTGCTTGACTTTGCGTATATCCATGGGCCCTTACAGTTTTTCCAAATCGCTTAAGCCATGCTCTAGGAGATTGTTCGAGTCTATACAATGATTTCTTCAGCCTACACACTTTCTCTTCACCAAGATTTTTCTCAAAACTGGATGGTAGACTTGTGAAAACTTCCTCTTCCAAGTCCCCGTTAAGGAATGCATTTTTTACATATAATTGATGTAAAGGCCAGTCAAAGCTAACAGCTAATGGAAGTAGGACATGAATTGAATTAATTGTTGCAATCGGGACAAAGGCCTCTTGGTAATCAATACCATGTGTCTGTGTAAATCCTTTTGCCACTAACCGTACCTTGTATTTCTCTACACTACCATCAACTTTACACTTAATTGTAAACACCCATTTACATCCTACCAGTTTCTCCTTTGGTAGATCAACTATATCCCAACTCCCATTCTTTTCCAAAGCATCCATTTCTTCTAAAATTGCTAAATTCCAATCCGAGTTATCTAAGGCTTCCTAAATGGTTCTCGCAATAAAAAAATTAGAGATATCTGAGGTAAAGGCTTTATGAGAAGTAGAAAGTCGATGGTAAGACACATATTTAGCAATGGGATGCTTGGTACAAGTTCGGACTCCCTTTCTAAGTGCTATAGGGACATCAAGATTAACAATAGTAGGAGTTGGATTTGTCAAAGGAATGGATCAAAATTACCTGAAGTGTTGGATGAACCATTGCCCGAAGATAGTGGTTGGTCTTGCACTAAAGTAGTGGATAGATCTTTATTTTGATGAGTACGTCTCCTAGCATAAACACGAAGCTCCGAGCTAAGATTAACATGTTCCTATCCTAGTATTTCTCCCTTTGTTTGTAAATCATTTATGTTTGACATTGATAGATTAGTACTTTCCTCTTCTTCATTATTGTTTTTGGGAAAAAACATGTTAGGCAGTGGAATAGATGTTTTCCAAAACTGATCTTCATTTCCTATCTTTCCCTAAAGACAATTTTTTTAAAAATATGGGTGACTTTCAACAAAAGAGACATCCATACTTACAAAAAACTTTTTGTTCGAGGATTATAACACTTATATCCCTTTTTATTTGGTGCATATCCAATAAACACGCATTTGTCTGCCCTAGAATCAAGTTTAGATCAAAGTCTGATAGGTACGAAGACAAATACGATGAACCCAAAAATTTAAGGGTAAATCAGAAAAGAGTCTCATTCCGAATAAATTTTTTTAAAACACTCTAAAGGTGGTGTATATTTTAACACATGAGTAGGCTGTTGAAATTGCATCCCCCCATTAGTATTTAGGTGCATTCATTGAAAAGATAATATCACTTGCAAGTTCAAGTAAGTGTTTATTTTTTCTTTCTGCAATGCCATTTTGTTACGGACTGTCAATACAAGTAGATTGATGTAAATTCCCCAAAAAATGATTGAAATATTCTGTTCCATTATCAGAATGACGTATATTTATTTTTGTTTGAAATTGGTTTTCAATCATATGAAAAAAGTTTTTAAAAACATTCTCTACCTCAGATTTATCACTCATCAAATATATCCAACAGAATCGAGCGTGATCATCTATAAAAGTTACAAACCATTTCTTTTCCCCGAATATGTGGCGATTCCTAAAGGACCCCATACATCACTACGAATCAAACTGAATGGTTTTGAGGCACAATATGGTTTTGGATTGTAAGTAGAACGATGACGTTTTGATAAAAGACAATTTTCATATTTAACAGATGAACAACCCACATTTTTAAATAAATCTAGAAACAAGTATTTCAAATATGAAAAGCTAGGATGTCCTAATGTAAGATGCCAAATCATAATTTTTTTCACAAGCAGAAAGAGAACTCATACTAGTACTCAAGATTTGACCTTGTTTATTCTTGAGAAGGTTTTCATCAAAGTAACAAAACCATCCACCATTCTAGCACTGCCAATCATCATCCCCATGTTCATGTCCTGAAATTCACAGTGAGAATTGGAAAAAAATAACATGGCAATTATCTTTAGATAGTTGACTCATTGATAAGAGATTACACGCAAGATTAGGGACATGAAAAGATTTAAGGGTGATATTTTCAGAAATTTATATAGATCCTTTCCCCGCAATAAATGAGAAATTTCCACCTGCAATTTTGACCTTTTTATCACTAGAGCGAGGTGAGTACGAATGAAAAACATGAGGAAGGTTTGCCATGTGATCTGAAGCACCTGAATCAGTAATCCAAGGTGCGGAAGTAAAATGGCAGGAAAAGGCATTAGATTCTCTACCTGTTTGAGCAAGAGAAACATTAGGATTACTAGAAAGGGAATTGGTCTTTAGCAGCCTAAGGAGATGATCCATCTGTTCTTTACTAAAGGGACTTGAATCAGCCTCATTTGCATGAGCAATTCTATCTCCAGACTTGTTACTCTACAATTGGCAGGTTTGCCATGAATTCTCTAGCAAGTCTCACATGTATGGCAAGGTTTATTGCAGAAATCACACCATACCCATGGCTTGTCCTCTGCTCTATGCTGATTGTTGGCTGTTTAACCCTTGTGGACTGTTCTGCTTGCATTTGCTGCTACAATCAGGGTAGAATTTTCAATTGATGCCCCAGACTCCTTACCATGCATAACATTCCGACGACTTTCCTCCCTTTGGACTTAGCAAATACTTCTCCAAGTGAAGGAAGAGGACCACAACCAATTATCCTTCCCCTTCATCAAATTCTATATTCAGCCCAGCAAGAAATATGTAGTTGCGATCATTTTCTACCATTTTTTTGTGGTGATTGTCTAGTCATCCGAAGATTTCCATTCATAGACATTGAAATCATCTAGGTCCTGCCATATTCTTTTCAGGATATTGAAATATTTGGTGACGTTGTCTCCCTTTGTCTAGTTTCCCTGAGTTTCAGTTTCAATTTATACACCTTGAGATTGATTATACTAGGTCCGACTGAGATTGATTATACAAGGTCCAAATACATCTGGTGAATATTATCCCAGAGTTCTTGCCAGTTGAATAACACATATAATTTGAAGTAATGTCTTTATCCATGGAATTAACAATCCATGCCATAACCTTGGAATTTCCTACATCCCAAGTTGCAAAGGACCTTCACATCTAGCGCCTTATTATCACTAGTCAAATACCCAATCTTTCCTCTCCCCCGAATATACATCTGCACTAATTGGGACCAACGTAGGAAATTATCGGGACAGAATGGGAGTCAGAGGTGAGGCCACGATTTTCAGCAACCCTAGAGAAAAGAGGGGCTTGTTTAGAAGTAACTTTTGACATTGTGAGGGGCTTGGGTTTCAATCTTTCCACGGAATAAGTCCTAGAAGAATTTTTTTCATGAAGGGGAGTTTTAGGGATTAAGTTCCTGCTCTGATACCATACGGAGAAAAAAATGGTATTCTATATTTTGAATAGTGTACATGTACAGATCTTATAGGCAGTACAAGATGCTAAAAAAGGAAAAAATCATACAGCTAATTTTCCTATTTTATGGAGTTGACTAAGCCTATAACTTATGCATAAATTACAATCAATCCCTAGGAATCTACCATGAAATTATTTTATTCTAATAAGAATTTTTTCTTTTTAAATAGGTGCAAGTCCTAAACATCCTAAGGACAATATAAACAACTTATTAATTTCTATGTAGCAAGGAAAACTTGGTATAAATTAAATATGACAAGTCTACATTTTTATGTGAGAAGTAACAAGTACAATATATTCCACCATCTGTTCTCTTTTACTTGGCTTATAAACTTTTAAGGTATTTGCATCAATAAAACTGGGTAATTCTTGAAAAACGTCTTATAGAAAATGCAAATTTGAAATTTATGTTCAAATGCTCAATTTTTCTACATTTGAGAGAAGGTTTTTCCTTATAAAATGACGAGCACTTTTCCTGTATCCCAATTTTGAGAAAATTTATATGCTTGTATAGCCTTGTAGCTTTCGTTTCATAATGCTCTGTTTCTTTTCCCTCTCTAGGTTAATCTCCCTCTCCCTTCTTTTCCTTTTCTCTCTGTATTTTCATAATTTTTCCATTAACCTAATTTGAATAACAAATTCTTTGTCAAATGAATTTGACTTTAAACATCGAATGCTCCCTTTCTATATTGTTAACTAGATGCATGCTTATTAACATTTATGTATTTGGGAGGTAGAAAGAACAAAGCTGGATTAAAGTTCAGTCCAGAACCAAAGTTCAATCCAGAAAGTTTTTTTGGGGGTACTAAAAAATGTATCTGCAGTAACCAACAAATTTCTAAGATGTCAATTTCCCTTTTTTCTATTAGATATTCCACAAGGAAGTAAAACAGCGGAGATGAAAAAAATGGGTGTTGGATACAATTTCGCTTTCATTAGGCCAGTCCAAAGTTGGTATATGCACCTATCTACTTGTTGTCCTTAATTCAGCTCAAAGGGGTAGCTCCATGTAGCCAAAGACACAGAATTAAC
The DNA here is from genome assembly GCA_029829435.1 of Erythroxylum hondense. NCBI lineage: Eukaryota > Viridiplantae > Streptophyta > Magnoliopsida > Malpighiales > Erythroxylaceae > Erythroxylum > Erythroxylum hondense. The sequence goes on from JANKYF010000008.1 coordinate 57,195,816, forward strand.
CCTTTAACATTAATTTGATTTCTCTGATTCTTTCCTTTGATAGAGATTTCTATGATTCGATAGTTTCATTAGTCATATAATTATTCCCAATCTGTCGGCCTTTGTTTTATTTTGCTGAGGCATAGTCCTCACTTTTGTGGCTAGTTCGGAAACCATTGTACAGCCATGATGCAGCAGATCATGTCATGGACCTTTTGCAGAATTGATGATGATGAGCTCTCAAGATTTTTTACTGCTGCCAATGGGGATTTTTCATACTTGTTATCTTCAATTAAGAAGACAATCCGATGGAGAGAGACTTATAGAATCCTATCAGAACAAGAGCTTAAGATGTGGACAAGTATGGTATTCTGGCATGGATTTGATTTGGAGAACCGACCTTGCCTTATCATACGATTAGGACAAGCCTGTCTTGACTTGTCATCTGATGCAAGACCTGGTTTTGCTCAAGCAGTCAGTAAGTCTTCTTCCTTTGGTGATTAAATTACTGCTTATAGATTTGATTTTGAAGAAATTACTGGTTCTCCTCTTCATATTCTCAATACAAAGGCTGTTTTCGGTGCATGTAAAAAGAAGATAAGTTGGCCGAAGCATTATCTTATTCAGGAGAGCAAGGAATGAATGCTGAGGAGTCTAATATCTGGTTCATATCTATGCAAGTAATGCAGCAGTTCATCCAAATAGCTATTAATATGTTTGTAAAAGCAAGTAGCTCTAGCATTGCTGCTTTAGGCTAGTATAATTTTTCTTCCTTTCTATGTTGGAGAGGCCATTTTTGCAGCTACTATCCGTTATATAATGAATTAAGAGTGCTCTCAATGATAGGATGGTATGAAGAAGCTGTTAGTACCAGCTTCACAGTTGCTCTTGGTGTCAAATTTGGAGTTTTGATGCTAGCCTTTAGCATATGGTCTTGGGGAAAATTTTATGTTCCTTCATTTGCGTCCCAACACTTCTTTTTCTGCTATGTTCAGTTTTTAATAACAAATATGGATATGCAATGATCCAGTATCGCAGGTTGAACATGGAATCCTGCATTTAGTTGACAAAGAGAATCCTCAAATCATGGTCCTTGTAGATTGTGATGGAATCACCCCATTGAGAATTCCAATGCAAATGATGAGATCCTGTTGTACTCTTTTGCAAGAGAACTTCCCTAACCGTCTTGGGCATCTTCTTGTTATACGACTTCCTCCAATTGTGCGAGTCATTGCTCAGACTTTTATTCAAGTAAGCATATCGTCTCATGCTCTTTGTTTCCCTTTGTTTCTTTTTTTAGGTTTAGTGGGAAGGAAGATTGCATCTTCAGTTAAAAGTTGCGTACATGTGCTGTCTCATGTGCATTTTGCTTTTCCCATTCAGGTTCTGAAACCAGTCACCCGTAAGAAATTAAGAATTGAAGGGAGCATGTATCACAGGGTTCTATCCGAGTACCTTCAGCAACTCCCATCATATCTTGGTGGCAATTGTGCCTGTAAGATATGCTCAACCACTAGCATTCATGCAACCCGGCATGCAGATTTCAGAGAAGATACAAGGGAAATAGATTATGAGCATCTTAGTGATGGTGGAGATGATCTGTCCTTGCCAAGTCCGAATTATCAGACTGATATTATCATGGATAATGAGTGGGACCAACTGTTGAGAACTGCTGTAATTAGCATCCTAATGGTATGGATTTTTATAGCTCTGATTGCCAGTTTTTATGATCCTGCAAGCCGCCCCTTCTAAAATCGTCCAAGCATAGCCTTTGTTTGTGCATCTTAGTATCTCCAGCGTAAAGATATTTGTGACTATGCCACATTAGTGATTGCTCTGAGCATTTATTATTCTTGTAACGGTCATCTATCATATATGTGAACCTCCAAGGGCTGGGCTATGGGTGACAATGTTGGTTTTTCCTCTACCGTGCGATTTAGGATTTTAGAGGAAGCTGAGGCAGCCTTCGAAAAAGGAGAGGCTTATCTTTGCTGTTTTCCATCTAATAAATAAAAGTTTAATTTTTAATATTTTGTGCAAAAAATGTTTTTGAGCGCTGGTGCATTTTTATGTGCTTACTAATTTTGAATAGATTGTGCAAACAATGACGACGTTTTAACTTAGACCCAACTCCTGTGTTGTAGTTATTTAAAGATTTAAGTCAAGGGCTTGCTGATTTTTTTTTTTAATATATAAGGAAGCAAAATGTTACAAATTACATGGTTGCTCTCGGAGGATAGACCTCCCGACTCATCCTTTAATGGGATAGGTATGTATCCTCTAGGTGGATGCTCGAAAATAGTGATCTCTAACGAGAACTATTCTACATAATCTGCAAGTCAGTCTGTACTCTGATTACCTTCTCGGTAAATATGCTGAATTTCAACAATCCAGTTGCAAGACAACAATTCATGAATTCTCAACACAAAAGGGTTTAAGGAAATAGCTCCTGCAAGAGAAGAGAGCATGTCAGTCGCTGTACTCGAATCCACTTCTAATGATAAATGGCGGTACCTCAGGGATTATGCTAGATTAAGGCTAGAGAGCACATCCCAAAGTTCAGCCGTAACCGGGGAATATCAACCAATGTTCTAGACGAATCCTCCTAACCAAGCGTCGGAACTGTAATGTAGCAGGCTACCTGCTGTGGCCGAAGTGCTTGAGCTTTTGATGGCCCCGTTCGTATTTAATTTCGCCAATCATTGAGGAAGTTTGCTCCAACCGATGAGTAGTTTCCGACAAGTGCAATTGCTCATCTGAGTTCTTTATTGCCAAACTACCGCCATGTGAATATGGTGTACAAATTCTATAACCTGATACTTTGGCGAAATCGGTCAGGAGAAGTTATCCTTGAAGAGGGCCTTATTGCTTCAGGACTAAAGAAACCAACATACTATGCCAAAGATAGTAGCCCAGTCGAATCCCCCTACCAATAGGTGTGTGTGGAGGTTCTTTAGGAGCCACTCTTTGGTGTCTATGGAAAAAAACTCTGTAGTGATAAACTGTGGGAGAAACCTGGTCCATAATGTGCAGGCCTTAGGGCAGTCCCGCACTACATGCAGAGAGGATTCTTCGAGGTGGCAATGTTAACAATTTGTATCCGAAGCGAGACTTCTGTGGACCCGTTGTTGATTTGTGATAAGTTTATCTTGTAATAAGGGCCAAAGAAATGCTCGGATTCGTTGTGGACCCTGCCACTGCCAAATAGTCTTCCAGTTTACGTTGTTTATAACTTCCTCATGGTGCAAGATCATGGAGTAAGCTGACGTCGTCGTGAAATGTCTGTTATTCATGCAGCCCTAAATAACCTTATCTGGCCCTAGGAACGACTTCGGCGGAAGGGTACCTACGATAGCCATGTGGATCGTCGGAGGGAGCAAGTGTTGAAAAGCGGCCCAATTTCAGTTACCAATAGTGTTTGTAAAGTGGTGCACCCGGTAGTCAATAAATCCTGGATGGATCAGGGCCACCGCATGTGGTAAAAGAGGATCCCAGTTATCGACCCATGGATCGAGCCAGAATTTGGTTCGAGTGCCATCCCCTATCATCCATTTCATTCCTTGCCGAGTGTGAGGCCAGTCACCTTGATACTCCGCCAGATCATCGATCCACCTGTATCATCAAAGAAAAGGGGAAGATTGTTAGCATCAAATTTATACTTATTGGATAGCACTTGAACCCATAACGCTTTCGGCTTCGAAACCATCGACTAGTCGAGTTTAGCCAGTAAGGCATCATTGATTTCCCTAATTTTACGAATTCCAAGAGCCCCCTCTCTTTTGGCAGGCACACAATATCCCAACTGACCAGGTTAATCTTCTTTTGATCAGGTGTCGTGCCCTACAGGAACTGACGCATGATTTTCTCCATGTCATCGCATAATTGACGCGATAGGCGGACCATCTGCATCGTATAAATGGGGATAGCTGCAATGACAGATTGAGTCAGTGTGATTCTGCCGGCAAGTGATAAAAAGTTGGCTGACTACCCCGAGAGCCGGTGTTGAACCTTGTCCAGAATATGCTAGTAGGTTCTTTTATTAACTCTCTCATGTAAAAGGGGCACACCATGGTATCGACCTAAGTTGTTTGTCGGTCTTAATCTCAGGGCCTCGCTGAGGGAATGAGCTAGTGAGTTTAGAATATTCCTAGAGTAAAAGCACCGAGACTTGTCTTGACTGACCCGTTGGTCAGAAGTAGTGCAAAATGTGTTTTAACGTAGCCCGTATTTCTTGAATCTGATCTAGGGAGGCTTCCGCGAACAGGATGAGATCGTCTGCAAAGAATAAGTGAGATAGAGGAGGTCCGCCTCTGCTTAATCTAATCGGTTTCCATCTTTTGTTAGAGATAGAATCGTTGATTAAGTGACCTAGTCTTTCTATACAAAAAACGAAAAGGTAGGGCAATATTGGGTCACCCTGTCGAATACCCCTTGTGGGATAGAAAGAGTCACTAAGCTCTCCATTCCAGTTCACTTGCATGGAAACTGAGGAGAGACATTTCATGATCAAATTAGTCAAAGAGTCTGGAATACCAATCTTGAAAAGAGTATCGATGATAAAATCCCAAGAAAGTTGATCATAGGCTTTCTCTAAGTCTACCTTTATCGCAATGATACCTTTCTTTCTGGATTTTTGTTTCATAGTGTGGATCACTTCTTGAACGATGATGATATTATCGGTAATTTGATGCCCGGGGACAAAGCTGAATTGGGTCGGCGCAACCAGATCATCTAAATGACGTTTGAGGTGGGTCACAGTGATCTTAGTTATGGCTTTATAAAGTACGGAACACAGCGCTATAGGTCTAAATTGGGTTATCGACGTGACCGTGGAGATCTTAGGAATGAGCACCATAATGATACGATTGAGTTTAGTGTCCCAGACTTCATGAAGAAAAATTTGTTGTAGAAACAAAGTTAGGGACGGTCCGACAGTGTGCCATTGTGATTGATAAAAGAGGGCAGTAAAACCATCTAATCCTGGTACCTTGTTCAATGCCATATCGAAGAAAGCATTCATGATTTCCTCTAGGCTGGGTGGAAGTTACAATTCTGTAGTAGCCTGGGGTGATAGAGGAGGGAATGTGTCAGAAAGTTGGGAAGTCCTAGGAGTCTGACTATGTTGGTTGTAAAGATGTTCAAGAAAATGTCTTAGCTATCTGTAAAATGCTTGCCGTGTCTGATCTTATGATTCCTTGCTCTTCTTTGAGGATAGTAGTCTGGGTTTGTCGTTGGGTATTTGTGGTGATGATTTGATCATACTTCGTATTCCGGTCTCCCTGGCTTATCCATTGACATCTTGATCGTTGGTGCTAGAAAAGTTCTTCCTGGTATAACACTTGTTCCAGCTCTGTTCTGAGATAAGCCTCGAGATCACGAAAGGAAGGAGAGTCTTGAGTTTCCAGAGATTTTTGGATGCCTTGCAAACGAGCCAGAATCCTCTTCTTCCGATGAAAGATATTCTCGAATGTAGGAATGTAAGAGATTGGATAAAGTGCCGCTTATATTGTTGGTACTCGGTTGCCACTTCTGTTTGATAATTTGATCAAAATCTTCATATGTCAACCAAGTTGTTTGAAATCGGAAAGGTTTTGTGATACGATGCCTTCTAATATTGCTGTGTAGGTTCACCAAAAGCGGACGATGATCAGATTTTAGGAAAGGGAGATGCTGAACTGAAGTGTGCTTGAAGGTAGATTGCCAAGAGGTGGAACAGAGAACTCTATCTAGTCTGGCTAGTATTTGTCCTCTTTTTCAGGTGAATTTGGGACCCGAATAACCTAGATCATGAAGATGACAATGATGGACACATTCACGGAAGTGAGTGTTGACTACTGGCAGAAGTCTGGAGCCCCCTCGCTTGTCACTGCTGTCAAGTTTGGCATTAAACTCACCCCCCACAATCCAAGGTTTAGTAGTGATTCGAGCAATTTTTCAGAGATAATCCCACAGAAAGTGTTGTAGAGAATGATTCGGGCTAGCATAAATAGCTATAAAGTCAAAATTATGCGGTCCGCATTCAATATTAGTATGGACGAATTGCCGGTGAGCTAATAGAATCCGGACTGTGGTATTGACTTTCCATAATAACCAAATGCCTTCGAAGAACCCTGAAGCCTCTACCCTGAACGATTGCTCAAAGCCCAAGGTCCGAATAACCCTCCGTGCTCGATCTCCACTTATTCTAGGTTCGACTAGAACTGTGAGAATTGGATTGTGAATTTTGAGATAATTTTTCAAGATCGGCTTAAAGGATTTCCCTCTAGCCCCTTGGCAATTCCATATGAATATAGACATGAATGATAATTGAATTCGAAGTAAACACTATATGGCTTAGTGTTTACTGATGGGGTGACCATTGCCCTCGAGAGGTCAGGCGTGAAGTCCATCTGAGTATCTATTGCTTGCGAGTTTGATACAATAAGGGACTCGCCTTCGGGACTCATATCATCATCCAACTCTGGTGGACGTCCAAGAGGTAGTGAATAATGAGATGAGGATGAGGGCATGGTTGTGGTCCTACCAACGTCCTGAATAAGTTTTTCAGGTGCCTGGCATCTCACATCCTCTTGCATGGCTTCTGTTAAGGTGGGATCATTAATAATAACAGTTGCATGTGAGAGATTGCGGTGTGGTTGGTTAAGGTAGACGGGGTGTGCTTCAACGACGTCGATGCAAGAACTATGGGAGCATCCTCTGCGGCTTAGGACGACGAAGTCGCATGAAGAGCTGTGGGATCATGTTCTGTGGCGTTGAATGACGACGTCGCATGATTAGGGAGTTGCTGACCTAGCCTGGACGACAATGTCGAGGAGATTGGGTCGAATGCGTGGGCTGTCTCTTGGGCTCTGTTGGTGTTTGGGCGAGAAGCGGGCTTTTGAGGCATTTTTACCTTGGACTTTGAAGAGGTAGGTCCACGAGTGGTGCTGTGATATAATTAGGGCACACATGGGTCTGCGACGTCAGTCGACGGTGGGAGCTCAATTGAGATGACGTAGAAGTGCCATGTACGTTGGCTTCTCCTGTAGGCAAGTGACCGTTGTCCTGGTCCTTTGGTGTCATCTCAGTCAAAGGGTTGAGCCTTGAGCCCCTCAATGCCTCATGTTAAGTTAGATGTCGCCTGTCACTTCCAAGATCCGTTGCTCGATTAGGCTGACGCCGGGGTCGACATTGCACTTGGATCCACGGTCCATAACACTCTATCTGAGGGCCGGTCGTTGACTGATTTAGTAACGATGAAGGTGATTCCTGCGCGTGGTGGGAGGGTCCCTCGAAGCACCCTGTTCTGGAAGGGTGGTGGGACAAGTGGTGGCTCCATGGCCAACCAGACCACATGTGAGACAGATAGGAGGTAAGCCTTCGTACGCTACCTTTAATGATTTCTGTTGGTGTCTTAGACATCTTGTAAATCAAGAATCAAGAAGAAGTTAGAAGTAGTTTAAAGTTTGTCGATGTAAAGTCTGTTAACAAAAGTGTTGACAGCCAAGTGTATAAAATACTGTAAAGAGATTAAATGAAGGATACTTTTCATTCTTCTCGTACAACTACGTCTTCTTACGATACACAAATATATAGATACGGATTCATAAAATAAGAGTGGTATTAGAGAAATTATCGAAGGATCTTAAGGGGTCTGTGGAGCATTTTATCGAAAAAGAAAGGGGCTACCTTGAAGAAGCTGTCATCACTCGAAAATGGAAGGTTTCTCAGGCATGCAGGTGCCATTATTTGATGGAGAATCGTACCAGATCTGGGCTGTGAAGATGCAAGCGTATCTTGAAGGTCTAGATTTGTGGGAGCCGGTTGAAGAAGACTATCAAGTAGACCCATTAGCAGATAATGCAACCGTAAATCAGATCAAGTTTCAGAGGGAAAGACTTATAAGAAAAGCGAGAGCCAAGTCTTGCCTCTATTCAGCCGTGAGTTCCTCAGTATTCACGAGGATTATGCATTTAAAATCGGCCAAGGAGATATGGGACTATCTGAAGTCTGAGTTCGAAGGGGATGAGAGAGTGAAGAGCATGAAGGTGATTAACTTGATGAGGGAGTTTGATAAGCTTCAAATGGCAGACGATGAGTCTATAAAAACATATGCCGGAAAATTACAGGATCTTGCGGACAAGATCAGGCTTATTGGAAGTCGATTTGAGGATGAAAAGATTGTACAGAAAATGTTGATTTCTCTCCCAGAAAAATTCGAAGCTACAATCATCTCTCTGGAGAATACTAAAGACATGGTAGATTTGAAGTTATCGGAGTTGCTTAGTTTTCTGCAAGCTCAAGAACAGAGGAGAGCGATGAGGTCAGTAGAAGTGATTGAGGGTGCCCTAAGGGCGAGTCAAAAAACTAGTGGAGGAGGGAAGAAGAAATACTGGACGAAGGGTGGCTTGGAGGGGAAGAAGCAAGAAAAGCAAGGCGCGATGGAGACCTCAGCCCAGTCCCAAAGAGAACCATGTAAACATTACGGTAAGACCAATCATCCCCATTATAAGTGCTGGAGGAGACCTGACGTAAAATGCAGGAAATGTAAGAAGCTTGGGCACATCGACAAATTTTGCAGGAGCAAAGAACAGTCGCAGAACTCGGAGGAGGCCCGAATAGCAAATAAGAAAGAAGAAGATTATCTGTTCGTAGCTTCTTTCCATAACACCTCAATTCCAGCAGACAGTTGGCTAGTCGACAGTGGCTGCTCCAACCATATGTCCAATAACTTGGGCATATTCAAGAATCTGGACAAGAAGCACACCTGTAGAGTGAAGATTGGAAATGGGAAATTAATTTCTACCCAAGGAAAAGGTGTTGTGGTCATCGACAGCATGAAAGGTCCAAGAACACTTGAAGATGTTCTTTATGTTCCAGATCTTGAACAAAATCTTCTCATTGTCTCACAATTGATTGAAAGAGGATATTCAGTTCTATTTCAAGGAGGTTTCTGTACAATTTCAACTATGAATGGGAGACCTCTGTTCAAGATAAAAGCAAGGGATAGAAGCTATGTGTTGAATCTTCTTGAGCAGCAGGAGATGGCACTAAAGTCAAGCATCAGTCAAGCAAATCTGTGGCACAAGAGGCTGGGCCATCCACACTGGAAAGGCCTTATAAAGTTGAGTGAGTCTGATCTTGTGCAAGGTCTTCGAATCCTCTGTCAACCTCAGCAAGTTTGCACCACTTGTATTCAATGGAAGAAAGCCAGAGAACCCTTCAGAGATAGCACTTGGAGAGCATCCAAACTACTTGAGTTGGTCCACATGGATGTATGTGGACCTATACCAATGGAATCCCTGAATGGAAGTAGACTATTTGTCACCTTTATAGATGACAAATGAAGGTACTGTTGGATCTACTTCCTAAAGAATAAGGCTGAAGTGTCGGATGTCTTCCAAAGATTCAAGCATATGGTAGAAAATCAAAGTGGGCAGAAAATTAAGAAGTTGAGAAGTGATAATGGAGC
>JANKYF010000008.1:57361370-57371458 GCA_029829435.1 Erythroxylum hondense
TACGGATTTGTATATTGTATTGAAGCATAATTTCTGTTTGATGTGGATTGAGATATATTGAATTGTATTTAGATATAAGAGTGTATTTATCTGCTGAGATCCCGGACGGAGGGTCCGGTAGATTTGATGATTGTATGATTGATTGGGTTTTATTTTAGAAGTGTTTTTTGAACCTTTACAGGTTTTGGATTAGGTCAAAGGTAGCCGTTATGCTGCCGAATTTTAGATAAAATTTGGATAAAAATGAAGTTTTGGACTTAGTTGCATGTACATAAGAGTATGATAAATCCGATATTTGTATATGGATGAATTTCCAAAAATGGGAATTGTTTGTAATTGATTGGCATGAGTTTGAATATGATGGTTATAAGAAAAGAAAGAAAGAGAAAAAAAAATTTTACCAGATTTCGGATCCGATTCTCCACTTCGCTTCGTTTTACTTCGATTCCTTTGTTATTCGATTCGTTGTTTCTGCATTTCGATCTTTGATTTGCCTTCGGATTCGAATTACCCAATTTGAATTCGCTTTGGTTTCGACAACTTTCGTTTCGTTTTTCAGTTGGGATCCGGTTCTCGGATCGGGTCCCAACATGGATTGTTATGATCACGAATAGTATTAAGTGTACCCATGAATATATTTTATTTAAACACATTTTTTGAATATACCATTAGATTGCTCAATTTTTAAAGGTGTTGAATGTTTATTAATCATGAATAAAACCTTGGAATCTTAAGTTCTTACTATGATTTTTGAAAGTCATTCATCTTTGTTTATAATTATGTAATCTTCAAACATATAGGAAATGAGTCAATGTTTTTAGGTCTATGAGTTAATTTTGATATTTTGCCCAAGGACGACCAAGAGTTAAATGTGGGTGAAATTGATAAGTGCTTAATTGATTATGAAATTATTCCATAACACTTAGCGATTAATGGTATGAAATTTCTTAAGATACTCACTTTGACTCATATGTGATTTTAGGCACAATTCGAAAGTAAAAAAGTTAAAGTGAGTCAAAAGCACGATATTTGGATCATTTTCTAAAGATTAATATTCACTTGTGTTTATAGAATAAGAAGAAGAAAAAAATTAGAGCAAGAGAAGACAAGATAAAGTTTAAAACTCATCGAAGAGGGCTGCTAGAAATCAACTTGTATGTGTATGGAAATTGCATGTTTTTGATGCCAGAATGTTGGACTTAAAAAGGATGAACAACATGAAGGAACACCAAATGCACGATGGACAGATAGAAGCAAACATGAAATAGCAATAGCAATAAGGGAAAATGACAATCACATGATAGAAGCAAGTGGTTTACGTTTCACGTTGTTGCAGAATCGTAAACAACATCTATGTAAATGCAGACATTGTGCGTAAATGCAAACATTCAAAAGGTGCATGGATTTTTAATAAATGAATAGTGGAGTGGACCAAACATTCATCAAACAACCACTTTGGTTCCTAATTCATCTTCTTAAGATCATAACAATTTTTGTTTTCATTACATTCTACTTATGCACTTTAATCTCATCAATTCTATTTATATCCCTATTTTCCTCAATCAATCCACGACAATATATATTCACATCTATATCACATTCAAGGGTATAGCATCACAGTACAATATGGATATCATGTTCAATGATATAACCACATATACAAATGTAGTGAAACTTTATCTATCATACAAAACCAGATACTATTTCTCATTTCTAAATGTCCATAAACCTTCATTTCCTCACATTTTGATAGATTATCATTCTTCTTAGTGCTTCTAACAGCTCAAACTCTTAAGTAATGCTCATGCATGTGACTCATATAAATGTGACTTATACTGCGGATCAGTTGTCGCTGTCTACTATGACATGACTAAAATGCATGTAACATGACATATATTTCGAAAACGCCCATGTAAGATACTAAATCTGGGCTCTGATACCAAATTATAGCAACCCACTCCTGCGAAATACACACATTGATACAAGAACAAGAAAGTACAAATGCATCTTCTAAACAATTGTTCTTTTATATCTTAAGCTTCAAATGAAATCAATTTCAAGTAATTGGGTTCGACATTTTGTACGGTATGCTAAAAAAACTACAGACTATTCCAAACCACGACCGAATCCACATACTCAACTTCGAGCTAAATTTAAAAACTCTTAGAGACATAATTCAATTTCGATTCCTTCATGAAAATTATAGGCATACGTCTATAGTTTAATATGAACTTAAAATCATCTCATTTGGATATCTACAGACCAAGATATGGCGAAATATAGATGTATGTTCAATGGAAACACTACATCTGTGCATGTCCAGCACACTTCAACAATGTTCATCTCTAACTATAATTCATCTCTACATCTTAAAACATCTCTTTTGCTTAATCTATCTCTTCTAGCTTATTTTCTCAATATTTTCTCTTTATTCCTACTTCTATTTTGACTCAACTCAAACACAAACAAATCACAAATCCATGATTAAACATAAACATCAAAAACAGAATCTATCCATTCATATCCTTCACATTTTTCTGTATTTCTTCTTTCATTTTTCTGCACTCTTCTCATGCATATTTTCATTGATCTTTCAAACTCCAAAATCATTTCATCTCTATCTTAAGACATCTTGATCATCAAATATTTGAAAACCACACATCCATATTTTCATCTTAATCTCACGGTGTTCATGAAAAACAACCATTTTCTTATGATCATGTAATGACAAATAAATTACCAAATTTGATTCATATTTCTACTACTCATAAGGATTAACAAGAGACTTGTTAAAACTTCAAAATCTCAAGAAGTCCAAACTCTTCTTGCATCCACGTACATCATCTTGAAGGTGGTATGGGGTTAGGTATTTTAATGACAATAAAAGAGGTAACAAAAATAAATAACAAGTGAGAAATGAAAGAAAAATTTGCGTGGCAAGGGTAAGACAATTTCTAGAAATAATGAAGTTTCCAGAAGATTAGAAGTCATGAAGAAGAAGAATAAGACAGTTAAAATAATTAGTTTGGTCTTTCAAGTTAAAAAAGGAACGTGGGTTTAACACTTGGACACTTGTCCAATTTCTAAGCCTTTAACTAGTTTCTCCTATAACTAATTCAATCATCTCTAATTTTTTTTGCTACAATTGTCTCCAAATTTTTAATGTCATTTTTTCAAAAATTCTAAAATCGTCTCCAAAAATTTCTTTAATATCATTTAACACATTTCTATTTCTATTTATGAATTTACTCGCCAAATGGCATTTTTCCTAATCCAAAAATATTCAACATTTTCATAATTTATTCCTAAAATGCACCAAAAATTCAAAATCACTAAACACACTTTCTAATTAATTTTTAGTACACGTAAACCACAATTCTCAATAAAATCACCTTTCACATATAATTCAATTATACATAGAATGTCAATAAATGCATATACAGTCATTTTAATATGAGTAAAAATTCAAATTCACGTGCATGTATGCATAAGCACAAAAAAGCAGTGTTCTTAATCTTTTATTGATCTCACATGTATCATACTTTTAGGTTCTAATTCTTAATATGGGAACGGAATGTTACATTTCCTCCCTCCTCCTTAATAAATTTCATCCTTGAAATTCTTATCTGATTAATAAAAAAGGTAGGGTATGCTTCCTTATATGTTTCTCAGTTTTCCATTTAAGTGTGATTCGAGCATTTTCCTCCACTTGACTATAGTCAATGTAATTAGTTGGTCTTTCAATCACTTATTTAGATATTCACTTTCTTAACTAGTTTGGTGTTTTCTAAATTCCAGTGGTAAAAGACTTAGAGGCGTTTAAGAGATGATAAAGAGCGGAAAAAGGGGCGTATTTGGTTAGTCTCGCTATTCTTTATTAATTTTGTTTGCTTTCTTTTTTAATAAAAATTGGAAAATTTTCTACTCAAGTAATAAAAAATATCTAATAATTTAATTAAAAAATTTGACCAATCCCTTAAAAATATTATAACTAAAATCGTATCATCGATCTAATTGAATGTATGGTAATTAATACCTATCGCTCCTTTTAACATACACTCGAACAACTCATACAAAATGTCACATAGCTCTTCTATTTTTAACAGTAATTTACACTCATATTTGATATTTTAGGCTATTTTTGCATATTTGGTATTTAATTTGATCTAAGTGCATTTAAAGATTATAATTGTCTTCATGAACTAATAGAAAAAAAAATTATACGAAAACACAATATAAAACGAAGATTTAAAGCAAATAAAGGATCACGACCTCAGCCTGTACAAATTTGCAAATATTGAGATTTTGGAGTATACAAGATCTAGTACACGCCAGTATTTCAGATTGTATATCTCTCAAAAACCCTAAAATGACAATCAAGAATAGGCGAGATGAAGCGAGAAACATCAACGATGCAGCTTGATCACACGTGCTATCCTTTCAAAGAAGATTGGACACATGCTCATGCTGAACATCAAATCCGATCTCATCCACTCCGGTGCTATCCTCTCAAAAGTTCCCAACGTTGAAACACGATATACCAGCTCTGGTTCCTCTCCGACTGCCTTCTTTACCCATGTTAGACTGAATGCATAATCTATTAACAGTCCAAAAGATGAGTGACATCAGAATTAGAAAGCACAGCACAATTGCTAAAACTAAGCCTAAAAAATATTTTAGGAAATTTGAATTTAAACTTCAATAGTTAGCCAAAAATTGACCAACGGATAAAAGGTATAACTTATGCTGAATTCAACCTTAATCAAAAGCTAGTAAATAGAAGGTATAATAAACTTACGTGTACTTAGTATTGATATAAATAAACTCATGACAGTAAAAGAGAAAATCAAGGCCATGCTTGATGCTTTAGCTTTTGAAGCATTTTTTTTAAAACATATATAAGTCAAAAAGGAAACAATTGTATGCCCAACAATCACATGAAAAGTTTTCAAATAATTATGCTTAATATAGTTACACTGCAACCACAAGAAGAGGTTGAATAGCTTGACGAAATTTCCATCTGCTTGCTATAGTTTTACCAATTCAAGTTATGTTTTCAACCTTATGATCAATTTGACCTGGGTTCTGGAAATTCTCATGTTTTTCAAGTCATTGCATTTTTAAAAAATTTGAGTTTCACAAACAATGCATGAATAAAATTGAGAAAAAAATGCATATTTCAAATAGTTGAAAGAATCAATGAATCTGATATTAAGAATTAGAAAAGTAACCGGCTATTTACTAAAGAGGAAAATGTAAAACATCTGCAGGTACTTGAGGAATCTGTGTATGAATTACCACTTGATTGATGCAGAGCTGAGATGCAAATCCCTTCTGTTTGATTAACAGCAGATAATTTCATGCCTATTAAGTACTCAATTAGAGCTTGAAACGGACAGTTGGAAGAACAAGTGTCATTTTTAGCACCACCTACACCTGAAAAGCATGAAACTTAATATATGTATTTGTCATATAAGAAGATGGAGAACATGAAAACTTGAACCTACCTGATACATCAACAATTCCCATACAGGATTCTGACTGCAAAATCATACTAAAATAGTCAGAGATGACAAGCAAGAAGCTCAAACATTTTGCTCTAAAACCATCAAATCTTGACACATACTTGCTGATCTTTGCAAAGCTCCTCATGGAGACATGCTTCCTTGGACGAGATTTTTGCTGATTCTACGATCAATGTATCATATTGATGATTGCCAGGGGAAGAAACTGAGCCTGCACCTGTCCAAGCTTCAACTCGGCTACGCTTTCTTGTTCTTCTTCTCACTGAGCCTCGAGACTCCGCCCCTGTTATATCTTGAGAAGATTCATGCACATTCAACTGTAGGTTTTCACTTCTACTATTCTTCAAATTGTAAGAATGCCCATCTTGAAGCAATTTTTGGAGTCTCTCAACTTCTTCAGAAAGCTTCTTGTCTGTTACAAATGATACCTCAGTTGATATATCAACGTGATACAAACAATAAAGCAATTAAAAAAACATAAATATGAAGAAATATAAAATCCAAAAATATGCACAAGAAATATACTTCTCAACAAAAATCCAAATATTGAGACAAAGAGACATGGAAAAAAATATACTTAAACAAAATCAGAATAAAAGGAATTGTGATATTAAATTATCTATCAAAAGCCGTAATATGCTAACTCTTTTGGTTCTCTGCAGTTAACAAGTTGTGGTACTCTGTACATCGTTCATCATTATTGCATCTGCAAGCAAAGTGAATCACATTAAGTTATGGGCTTCTGCTAATCAGGTGAGTTAAAATTTGCGTTAATGATAAGGTAAATCCATAAAGGAAATCCAGAATGCATGCCTGACTGAAGCAACTTCACTTCTCAGATCATTCAGTTTTGTGCACAACCTGTCATTTTCATCTCTCAAGTGCTGTATCAGCTCTTCTGCCGCTGCCATTGAATGATATATATACAATTACACTTACAAAGAGACAACTAACTTGGGTTATATCCATCAAATCTATACCAGAAAAGGGCTTTTGAACTTAATTTCTCATATTGCTACAACAAGACTTTTGGTTGGGAGAAGAAATGAGCTTACCAGAGACATAATTCAAAAACTTGACTTCTTGATCTTCATTAATCTCATCCAACTCGGACAACTTCTTTTTCTGAAAAGTCAAGGTAGCAACCAGCAACTAAGACAACAATGTGTAATAGAGACGTATGTATCCTAAGACATTTGCTTCTTAGACATTATCGAATGAACGAGAGACCTTAAGAGCATTGTACTTATCGTAGAGCTTGGTGTAGAGAGCCTCCATCTGCAATTGTAAAACAGAAAAACATGAGATAATTTTAACGCAAATTAGAAAACCCTAGCTCTTCTAATTCAACTTTTTTTAATTGATTAAGGAATTTTAGAAGATAAGGATGACCTACCTCGAAATTTCGTGTGAACATCTGCAAGAACTACTAAAATTGGAGTTAACTGGTGTTTTCTAAATTCCGGTGGTAAAAGACTAGGAGGCGTTTAGGAGACGATAAAGAGCGGGAAAAGGGGAGTATTTGGTCGCTCTCGCTACTCCATAAAACTGTATCATTGAGGCAATTGAATGTATGGTAATTAATACCTATTGCTCCTTTTAACATATCCTCGAACATTTCATATAAAATGTAAGATAGCTCTTACTTCTATTTTTAACACATTTACACTCATATTTGATATTTTAGGCTTTTATTGCATATTTGGTATTTAATTTGATCAAGTGCATTGATAGGTTATAATTGTCTTCACGAACTAAAAAAAGAAAAATTCATATAAAAATGCAGCATAAAACAAAGATTTAAAGCAAATAAAGGATACATGACCATGTCTATAGCCATGTAAGTCTTTCAGCCTGTGCAGATTTGCAATTATGGAGATTTTGGAGTATACACAATATATTACACACTCGTATATCAGATTGTATCTCTTAGAAACCCTAAAAATTACTATAAAATAAAGTGAGAGGAGGCAAAATAGGAGAATAGACTTATAGAGGCAATTACAGATATAGAGATCACTCAGAAGGGGGGATTTTCATCCAAAAACGTGGAAAAAACGAAGAAATCGTCAATAGATCCAATAGATTATAACATCAAACCTCTACCTTATAAGAACATTCGATAGAAAAGAAGGGAGATTTAGAATTATGAACTCTTTGTTTTTTAATTGTTTTTCTTCTTGTTTATGTTTGATTTCTTTTTCTATCATGTGTAATTAAACTTCTTGTTAGTGTCTAGGTGATGAACCCTAGTTTGTGCTATAATATGTTTTAACTCTTTTATTTAATGCAATTGTATTAATTGATCTATTGTGATTCGATTATGTGTCTAATATATATTCTAATAGATTTGGAATATTAGTACATAATCTGATTTCATAACATAGAGATTGAAAAACTCTTGTGTATGAATAGATTTATCATAATTGAAAGGAGTTGATTGCAAACCTAGAGATAGGTCAACATAAATACTCTAGATTAGGGTCAAACCTAATAACGGAATTCACGAATCAATGGACCAATCTTAGAAACTTTAATCAGAATAATTTGGTTGTTAGCAGTCCCAAATGAGTTGTTAGCATAAGATAGGAATTTTCATGGTCCAATAGTCAATAAAACAATTGGATAATAAAAGGTCAATTTTCTAATGGTTTTAGGAGAGATTTATCACAAGAGTACAACATTTCAATGACGATATCACACAATGCTTTTCTAGTTGATCTGGTTGAAGAAAAGATAGGCAGGGTTCTAAAGCTTGACTCAATTGAAAAATGGGAAAGATTGGAAAGGATACGATATGTTAATCTTCAACACCTGGCACTGGTGGCCAGGGAAGTAGAGGAATGGTGCTAGAGAGAGTCATCAAAAGCAAAGAGGTGAGAAGACATTTTGCTGAGCCCCTATTCTTTTTGATCGAGCTATTGAAGGTGTATGAGAGGTAATTGAAGGTGATGGTGATACTCCTATAATTAATTGTTTAAATAAGTGTTGTCTAAGGTAGAAACAAGAAGGAAAAATGATTAAAAAGTAATAGGCTAATGTATTGTCATTTGGTCAGCAATCTTTAAAAAAACTAGAAAGCAAAATAAGCATTCCTCTTCAAGCAGCTTCTGGTCTAAAAGAGAGAAAAAAAAACGAAGAAGTATCAATCAGAAACATAATTTATAGCTTTTGTGGCTTTACAAAGATCAGAAGCAGAGATCTCAGCTGTTAAAATTCACCAGGCTGCCCCATGTTATTTTTGCCCCTTTTAAGCTCAGCCCACGTGCATCACATTATTCCTGACACTGTTACCATTTTTCTTAGTCCTAATGTCCTGATTAAAACTACACAGACAATGAGACCAAAGGAAGGTTGGATCGAAATTTTCAAAAGGGTCACCAACCGAAAGAAGAAAGAACGATCGAGGAGCAATCGTTGAACTAGGCAAAAGTTATATCCTAAGCTTGGGGTCTCATGTTGTTGGTAGGTCTCATGTGTTGCTGTATCAGCACTAAACCTCGACAACATGGAGATACTAGCAATGGCACCGCTAGTTGTACGTGTGATGGCGGCTATGCTAGGGTTTGATTCCTTAAATCCAGTGTTTGTCAATGAGTTCAAAGCAATACCAAGGACTAATGAAGGAAAAACCACTACTTAAATGATAATTGATACAAGATAAGCACTGGAAATGGAACAAATTCAACCTTCGCTAGATCGTCATATTCAATACCTCTTGCCACTAGCATTACCTTCTGTTCTTGTCCTACGAACTGCTAGACTAGTCCTAGATGATTTAAAGGTGAAGGAGAGCTACATTCCCATGGTATATGGCAGTCAGGAAGGTCACGAGAATAAAAAACCAGTCTTTGTTTTGCCTGAAGATCGGTTAGAGGATGGCTGCAATGTTTTTAAAGGGCAATGGGTGTGGGACAATGTAACCTATCCTCTATAGACAGAAGATAGCTGCCTTTACTTGGTTAAACAGATTACTTGCATGAGAAACGGCAGGCCTGATTCTTTCTATCAGAATTGGAGATGGCAACCTAATGCATGCAAATTGCCAAGGTAAACATGAATCTGGAACTAAGGGGATGGATTCCTTGTCAATAGCTCACGAATCTGCAGACTTAAATGCCTGTTGTAGCCTAGTCTTTCTGAATTTTGATTCTTTTCATGTATGCTAATGGGCAAAATCCACGAAGTGCTACCTAGGATACTTACCACGTTAAAATCTCCTCATTACTACATCTAATTAGGAACGTACATGGCAATCTACTTGCCCCTGGAAAACCATTCTTTACATCCAGCAAGTTCATTGATAAATGATTTCCTACAAGTTCTTCATTCAGTTGTAGGTATATACATGAAATAATTAAGGCTAAAACGAGCAAACACGGTTAGCATTCAAAGCAAATCATCAACAACACGCTTCGGTATAAGAGATCGGCCAATCACATGAAAGTCTAAATGCTGGGCAATATAAACAAAATGAGTGTAAATAACTGTAAATAATTTCAACACCGACTAACAGTGAATTAAGCTTCTAATTATGACCAGTACAGGGGATTTACCTTAAAG
>JANKYF010000008.1:57394288-57408708 GCA_029829435.1 Erythroxylum hondense
CGAAGGCTATAGATTAGGCTTTACCTTTGATAAAGCCTCTATCATGACATAAAGAAAAGGCTTAGATAAAGTACTACATTAAATAGCATTAAATGATGTGAAGATAAAGATTACCTTATATTATTAAACTCATTATGATGATGATGATGATGATTATTATTATTATTATTATTATTATTATTATTATTATTATTATTATTACTACTACTACTACTACTACTACTACTACTACTACTACTACTACTACTATTTGTTATTTATTTTTATTAGTTATTTATTTATTTGAAGAATAGCTTTTACCCAAGTTTAGTTGTTCCTGGTTCTCTTTTTTTTGTAATGAGGGAAAAACAACCAATTACACGACAAGTTGCGGGAAACACGTTCCCGACAAATCTTCTAAAAGGAGTACATGGCACCCGACGGGTGGACGATCAAAGAAAGTAGGACCTAGCGCAAAATTCTCAGCATAACTCGCTAACCAGTCTGCACAACGGTTGCTCTCGCGGTAGATGTGACGATGTACCACCGTCCAATTGCACGTGAACAATTCATGAATCCCTTGAACCAGGCTATTATGGACCGTAGACCGGCTAACTGAGGAAGAGATGAGCTGTAAAGCCACGGCCGAATTAGCTTCTAATTCAATCCGCCGAAATCCGAGGTTCCAAGCAAGTGTGAGCCCTGTATACATTCCCCAAAGTTCCGCCACAACTGAAGAGCACTAGCCGAGATTGTGAACGAACCCGTCAAGCCAGGCGCCTGAACTAGTTCGGAGGAGTTCCCCAACTGCTGCCGAAAAGGAAGAACGTCGACACGCGCCATCTGTGTTCAACTTGACCCACCCGAGGGGAGGTTGACACCAGCTGATGAGTTGCTCGTGGCGGGGGTGGTGTCCAAGAATCATGGTACTCTGCCAAATGGTGGACTTGTGGACCTGATCTACAAAAGACAAAATAACATTAGTTGAAGAAGTAGGCTAACTAAAATGTTCATCAAAGAGGGACCCGTTATGCCAAGACCATAAGAACCAACAGGTCACTCCAAAAATAGTTGACCATGCCCGATCGAACACACGTCTGTGGGAGTGTAGATTAGAACCGAGCCATTGATGAAGAGGCAGAGTGAAGAATTCCAGAGTATCAATGTGAAGAGGGAAGGAATTCCACACTTGGCGGGCTTTAGCGCAGTCGCGCACCGCATGCTGCGAGGATTCATCAAGACCGCAGTGGGAACAAAAACCATCTGTAGAGAGGTGGCGCCGCACCCTATGTTGATTGGTGAGGAGCCGGTCCTGAGCAAGAAGCCAAAGGAATGAACGAATTCGTTGAGGCCCAGGCCAATGCCAGGATCTCCCCGGTCTGCGTGGTCCCGAAGCCAAGAGTAGGTAGAAGCAATAGTAAAGCGTCCCGAGTCATATAGTCCGCAGCATAACTTATCCTGTCCGATGAAAAGCCTTGGGGGGAAGGTACTTGCTATCAACCGGCAAATCTCCATTGGGAGGTAGCCTTGGAAAGTATCCCAAGTCCAATTACCATCGCCGTCCACAAAATGTCAAACACTGAGGTTACAATCAGGATCAGGAATAGGAGTGGTGGCCTGAGTAATGAGCGGGCCAATTCTCGCGACCCATGAGTCAAGCCAGAATCACGTGCGGGCACCATCGCCAAGCACCCATTGAGTTCCTTGAAGCACGATGTGCCAAACAGATTTGATACTCTTCCAGGTCATGGACCCACCCGTGGTGGAAATGGTGGGGGGAGAGTGGAAGCAACAAAATTGTACTTGGCAGAGAGAACGCGAACCCAGAGAGAGTTAAGCTTCTCAATCATGGTCCAGCTTAGTTTAGTTAGAAAGGCATCATTGGTTTCGCGGATGTTTTTGATGCCCAGACCCCCCAACTCTTTAGGCTGACAGACATCCTCCCATTTGACCAAAGGAATCCGTCTGCATCCATAAGTTGAGCCCCACAGAAATTGACGCGTAATCTTTTCCAGCTCATCGCAAAGACTGCGAGGTAGACGGACCGTTTGCATAGTATAACTGGGAAGAGCAGCGAACACAGATTGGGCTAAGGTGAGTCAACCAGCAAACGACAGAAGGTTGGTAGACCAACTCGTGAGGCGTTGGTGAACCTTGTTCAGAATGTACAGATACGTACGTCGGTTTACCTAGTCGTGTAGAAGAGGCACGCCTAGATAGCGACCTAGGTCGTTGGTCTGAGCGAACCCCAACGCACTACATAATTCTCGGGAGGTCTGAGTGGGGACGTTCTTAGAGAAATAACATCGAGTAATATATTAGGAATAGTCATTCTATTCTAGTGTATCAAACATGCCGTTAGTATGTACCTTACAATTGTATGTTTAACCATTTTCACTCTTTGGGAATCGTTGGAAATTCCCCTTTTATATGTAATATTTGATTACCTCCATCCATTTACCCTCTGACAATTGAACCTTATTAAGTTGAATTAAAAGGCTCCTTTATCATAACTCTTACTTGCTATCTTTTATGTTGCAAGACTTGCTAATGTATATTTTCCATGTTGTCAGGGGATCAACTTCTTCTGCTTACTCTGTTGGTCTATCTATCATATAACAATAAAATTAATAACCTCCTATGATCTGCGAACTAGTTTAGGTACATATTGAATGTCTTACTGGCTCACATCTACGGACCATTTAATGAGTCGTTTAGAAGAGGCAGGTTAACCATATGAGCCAAAAAGTATGATCCAATCTTTCTCAGTGGAGATAACAAGAATCAGAGCTGCCCTTTCCAACTTCATGCACCTTTCCTTTGCCCCATGGAAGATTTTATTGACATAGTAGCTTGGTTTTTGTTGGTTCTAACTCTCTCCCATAAAAGGTAATCTAACAACCTAATATGAAACAGTTAAATAAAGTCTAAAGACTCTTTAGGCTGACAGGTAAACAAGAGTGGAAGCTTTAACAGCTAAGCTTTAAGTTTTTAAAGGCCTATTGACACTTTTTTCTGACCTAAAGCTCTTTGCCTATTTAAATGCATGAAAGAATGACAGGTAATTATCAATTGACTAGGACATAAAGCTAGACATGCTAGCTTTTTTTTTTTTGAAGAACCTGAATGTGACTGAATTAAACCAAAAGGCAAGCAAATTACACCATTGATGTTACTACAGGTTGGACAAGTCTACATAGATCTTTCTAACTAATCTAGTAAGTAGAATTACAAAATATTTTTCATTCCTTTACATTTACACAACTGAGGTGATTACAATTTTCAAACATTATTGAAAGAGTGACTGTTTTCAAATCTATTATTGAAAATGCTGATATGAAGTCTAATTTTCTGCAACAATAAAAGTTTCTTGATCCTGAGTTATGTCTTGGAAGACTCTTCCATTTCTCTCATCCCAGATTTTAGCCACACTAAATGTTAGAGCAATGCAAAAACACCACATGGGAGTCTCGATCATGGCCTGCTTCATTCAACCTCCATATTCTTCATTATTTAATTTCCTAGTTTCCATAACTAACAAATACATCAAGCACCTCATGAAACATAAAATTAAGATACAATTCTGGCTCTAAACCAAACAAGCATTTAGAATACATATAAACATTAACAATAACATAATTCTAAGCCTATAAACATGAAAATCATCTAAGAAATATTTAAACGTCTAGCAAAACATAGTATAATTTACACATGTCGACATTCCCATACTTAAAACTTTACTTACCCTCAAGCAAAACTAAAAACAAAAACCATACCAAATACATAATTACATAAACACATAATCATGCAATAATAGAATAATGTTACAATGGCATCAAATCTTATGGACTTAACCTCAAACACAAATAATTCAAAATATGCCAATACACTAACTTATTCCTTTCATGTTTAAGTACTTTGAAATTAATATACATATCAATCAAAACATTAACACCCTATTTTGACACTTATGACACTTGTAAGCATGCACTTATTATTATTAATCAATTAAAAATGTAAACCATCACTAAGTAACCTTTTATGAAAATTCTTGCTATTTTAAAAAGATTAGTAGGTTTATTTATCTTATCACTATATATATATAGATCTTCTTAAATAATAACCTAGTTTTTTGACGTGAAGACAAACACTTTGTCATAAATGTCCCTCGATTACTCAACTAGCCCACCTTTTTTAATTTATTATGGTTAGAGCATTATTCTAGCCTTTTAATGTGAAAATAAACATTTTCTCTTGAATGCCCTCATACTTAATTATGTCACAACACTCAACTGACTACCAACCCTGTTTTTAACCTAAATTTTTTAAAATATGGCTAGTGAAATATTTATTTATTTAAGACACTTTTTTCTTTTTTTAAACTTTAACCTACCTCATTTCTTTTTAGTCAATCATTCTTATGAAAGTGTACTAATAACGCTAGCCAATTCAATTGACCATAATTATAAATATATATGAACAAAAGTCACAAAGAGAACAAAATAACTGTCATATTCTAATTAACATAGATATTTATCCCAAAGGTACTTAAAACACAAAGTTCCCAAGTTACTAGCCTTTACAATTTAAATGGCCATGTTCAAAGCTAAAATAATTTTATTCAATTCATGACATTGACACGTTCATATAATGCATACATATGCAACAAAATGTTTACACTATGTCAACCTAATAAAAAAATTATACAATTGTAAAATTCCTGCACAATTGATATATGTAAATGCAAAATTCACACGTATATGATATGCAATTGCATATACATGCCCACACTTAATCAGCTTATTGTCCTTAATGTGGAAAGAAAATAATACAAATAAAAAATAAAGAACAATAAATACAAAGTAGAGGAAGAAAACTTATGATGTTTCGATAATGATGGTGTTGGAGCTAAAACTTGGAGATACTTTCGAATATGAAATTCTAGCAATTCACTCCTTATAAAAAAAACATAAAATAAAATAAAATACCAATTAAATTAAATTAAATTAAAAATAAAACTTATCCTAATTCTTAGGTTGCCTCCCAGGTAGCACTTAGTTAACGTCATTAGCTTAATTGTAACTTCATGTTTGTGTTTGTGCTTAACTAGAGTATATTATAAGTGGCTTGCTTTCACCCGTTTTGCCCAATTTCAGTTTGTTAGCCTAGAAGTAAGCTACATGTTTTGCAATACAATAAAAAATGCATAATTTATAATGTTAAGAAAACCAAGTAAGTTCAGTAATGCCCTTTTTATAATAAATTGTCAATAAAATAAGGAATAACGAAACTTCCTGAATCGTTGGATGCATCCAACAACTTTTTCTCTAAAAAGGTGAATTGCTCTCTTTCTTCCTTATTCACCCTCGTCTCTTCTTCTTCTTCCACTTTGTGAATAGAGACTTCGTTATATTCTTCAACCTCTGTATTCATTGTCATTTGTTCTTCTTCATTAGCTTCTTAAATAGAGACTTCCTTAAATGCTTCAAAGTTAATCATTGCTGTCATTTGTTCTTCCTTTTCTTTCTCCTTTAAAGATTCTACTTCATACTTCATCAATTATAATGACCAAATTTCCATCCTTCAAATTCTTTAATACCTTATTCATATTAAATTTCACTTGTTCATCACCAATCTTAAGGATGAGGTTGTCTTCATTGGCATCTACCAAAGTTCACCCAACATTTAAAAAAAGTATATCATGAATTGGTGGATAGTTTTTATCCTCTTCAGAGTCTAAAATCTACAGAAATGATAAACTTGTCCATTATTATAGGCACATCCTACCACACCGAACAATTTCTTTATTGAATGGTCTACCTACTAATAAGCATAGAAGTTGGCTTCATATCTTTTAGCCCCAATTTCTTAAAATATGACAAAGGTGTAAGATTAATATTCGTACCTAAGACATATAAGCATTTAGAAAACTCTAAATTACCAACTACATAGGGCATGGTAAAACTCCCCATATCTATCAATTGTGAGGGCATGTGGTTATTAATTAAGGAGCTGTAGCTTTCCATCATAGTGAGTATTTGATTTTCATTTGAAGTCCGCTTGCTTAATAATATTTCCTTGGCGTATGTGGCTATGCTCTTTAAAGCTTCCTCAGACAGCAATGTAGTTTGCAATTTCTTTAGGTTTTCCAAGAATTTTGCAAATTATATATCCAATTCATTCTTTTGAGGTCTTTATAGGAATGATATTTTTTGTGGGTAAGGACGAGGGCAAGCATAAGGAGGTACTTATTCTTCCCTTCGTCCTTTTTCTTCTTCTCTATAAATTAATGATAATTTTAAGTGTTTCTAGAATTGTAGATTACTATTATATTAATAGCATGCAATGGTAAAGTATATCAAAACATACTCTTAAACACGTCCATCATTTTGTACTATACTAAGAAAAAATCTAACATAAATTTAAAAAAATTCCTAATGAGCATTCCATATTGTTGTCAATATGTCTACATTTATAGGCAGTAATGTCCTTTGAAATGTATTCATTATAAAGGTAGCTTCTACATCTTAATCGTAAGAATTAACATATCATCTCTAAAAAGGTGTGCAGATGAGCCCTCAATTATTGTCCAGGTTCTATACAACGATCTTCTAGCTATCTGACTAGGCTATTTATGTGATGCTATTGGGACAGTTGTTTTACTCCTGCCCTTTTTTCAAATGTTATTTCCTTAAATCAATTAAAGAGATACAATAAAAGTTTTAAACATTTTGATATATCAGTTTTTACAAATCAACAAAATTCAAAACTAAACAGTTATTTGAAATTCAAGGTGCACATAAGCATATAGATCACTAATATTTTTAGACTCTTGATTTTCCTTATCCACTTATGAAAGGACATCTTGTAGAATTCTTTAGTTGCCTTCCTTTCTTTTTTCTTTGTCTTCCTTATATCTAATTATCTGTTTTTTCTCCTCCATTATAACTAATTAATATTGAGAGATATGGGAATGACATTAGAGGGAAAATATAATGTCATGTCATCATAACACCCAACGGGCCTATATCTACCATTGTATGCAAAGATGGAATTCCATCTTTCCCTTAAGTTTTTACTTATTTATAAGATGGGTGACATCTTTTATTCATATTTATGATATTAAATGAATGGAGTAAAGGTGTGGTTCATATGATGTTGTTAATATATCCTTGCTTAAAAATGTATGTCTTCTTTTTCAATTTATAATTTTAAAATAATTTATTGTTTTATGATTGCATTGAAATTACTATATAGTTCCATTTAATAAAAGAGATGTACCATCATTTATTATTAGATCGAAATTTGTATAACATTATCTAATTTAGGGATAGTTCTAGATGTTTGTTGTAATGCTTATAACTTTAATTTTTCCAATCCTTTTTCTTCCTATGTTAAGAATGTTGCATCTTTAGCAACAAGTAGAAAAGTGATCAACTTTGGCAATGCATCTGATTCATCTTGAGTAACCCCTTTTTCTTTCATTTCTATGGTTAATCTTTGCAAAGCTATCTTCATACATTTGTACTTTACCCTAATCAATGGACCTTTAATTCTTTGTAAAATATCACAAAAATAATTGAAAATAGATGTTGATGCACGTTAGGCTCTATCTCTTATTCGTATATATCATTTTTCTAATAGTATGTTTCATATAATGCTAACAGAAAGCAGAGTCGAAGGAGTTGTAGCTATTGTTGGATGTGAGGATGGCGGAATGACTGCCATTAATAGAATTCTATAAAACGTTGTTAAGGAATACATCAATGATATTATTTTCTTCTTCATTTTGGGAATCCAAATGGTCATCAAACCATTTTTTAGTCGAAAAACTCACTTTTTAAGCAAGTTCTCACGAACCCTAACGTAGTCATTGTCGCCAATAAATTCATTTGGAGCCTACATGTTGGTGGTTGAACGTGAGTGTGTTATGATCACAAGAATAACAAGCTCTGATATAAAAAGAGTTTAAGTCTTGAATTATGAAAAGAAATAAGCAATTACCCGTTTATCTAAAAAGTTTATACTCACCTAATACAAAGTTACTAGAAAGTTGACACTTTCCATCTAAGGTCACTTACTTTCCATTAAAAAATTTGAAAGTGTACGGGTGGTTCCTAATAGGAACTAATCAATGTATATCTGCGAAGTATATATACACGGATACTTCATTATTCACTTATATCCTCACAGATATTTCATTATTCAGTTTGTTGCAACCAATTTAACTCTTCTGTATATATTTCATGTAAATCTCGTAATACAATGACAGAACCTTTTATAGTTATTTCAGTATCCTTTTATGGCATCATAGTTACTAGCTTAACAGCTTCATCATTTTTTTTTCGAAAACCACTTTTGCTTCTGCCTCCTAAATAATGTAACCACTTAAAATGACTCAAGATATTGAATCTGCAGCTACAACTACGCTTGCTATCAATACCAAAGCCATAATACCTCATAACCTGATCATGTTCAACACAGGTTTCTAATCTGATTTCAAATTAAATGGAGCAAATTTTCCTTCTTGGAGAGTACAGGTTAGTGCACTACTCATCGGTTACAATGTTAAAGGCTAAGTTGATGTAACCATTCCTTGTCCAGTCACAACAAGTATAGAATTGGATATTTGGATTCAAAAAGATCAGTTTGTCCTCCATGCATTGATGATCACTGTTGCTCCGAATATTGCAACACTTCTTGGTTCTGTTCATTCATCTAAAGAGGCCTGGGAGATTATTGCCAAGACGTTTGTTGGTACGTCTAGATCAAGAATCATGTCTCTAAAAGAAAAAATTTATTTGCATTCAGAAGGGAAGCATAAACATCTCCAAATATTTGAAGGAAATCAAAGGCATTGCAGATGAGATTGCAATTGTCAATTGATAGATAGATGATATGGATTTGGTAATCCATACTTTGAATGGTTTGTCTGCTAATTTCAAATATGTTAGTGTTGCGATTCATGCCTGATAGACTCTGATTGGCTTTGATGATTTGCAAAAAAAGATTGTCGACTTTGAGCAATTTTTGGAGAGGCAAAAAAGGCTAAAAAAATCTGTTCAGGCGTCGTCTGTGCATGTCTCATACAAACAGTGATCAGGCTACCAGCGTCGCTATGGTCGTCCCAACCACATTGGATCATCAGGTCGACCACCAGTAATCAAGACTAACAATGCAAGCTCACTTATCACTCCTGACATGCCCGACCAGCAAGACATCATCTACCAATACTGTGATAAACCTCGTTACATAGCTAAGACCTGTTGGCTACTACATGGGAATCCCATCAAACATCAAACCAGACATACGCAGTCTACCCAGCATAGAAACCATGTTCCAGATGCTTATAATATTCACACGGAAGGATCATCTTCCAAAGGCCAGTGGATTCCTCATTTAGGTGCCACTCATCATGTCACCAATGACTTAAATAATTTGTCCATGCATTCACAGTACAGAGGGGATGATAATTTGTAAGTTGGAGATGGATATAAAGTTTTAATAGATAATATTAGTAGTTTCTATCTTCCCACTACTTCTAAATCGATCATCTTTGACAACGTTTTACATGTGCCAAAAATCAATAAAAATCTTCTTTCAGATAAACAATTGTGCACTAGAAATAACATCCCCATTGAGTTCTTTCCTAACTACTTTTAGGTGAAGGATCTGTAGACCCAGGCAGTACTTCCTATAGGTTCATTCCATAATGGTCTATATGATCTATGTCTTCTGATGAGCAAACCAGTTGTCTTTCATACTAGTCTCCCAAGTCCACTAGTACTCCATCATATATTTGGTCACCCATCAAATAAAGTGTTTACCTTTCTTCAGTCGAATCACAAGTTAGGATCGCGTATAGTATCATCTGATGTGTGTGTTTCATATCAGTGTGCAAAGAGTCACAAACTTCCATTTTTAGTTCTTCATTTGCAAAGTTCTAAACCTTTAGAAATAATATTTTTTTGGTGTTTGGGGACCTGCTCTGATGGTTTCGGTTGACGATTTTCGTTATTACATAATTTTTATTAATAACTTCACTAAATTTACGTGGGTTTACTTGTTAAAAAAACAAATCTGATGTTTGTCTACACTTGCCTCCTTCCAAAAGATTGTTGAAAACTAATTTGAAACACCTATAAAAACCTTGTACTCTGATAATAGAGGGGAGTTTATCAAACTAAAACCCTTTTTGGCTAACCAAGGTATCACTCAACTTACAACTCCGCCACAACAAAATGAGATATCTGAACGTCGTCATCAACATATAATCAAAACCACTAGTGCTCTTCTTCATTATAGCAAACTCCCTGCAACCTTCTGGTCTTATGCCACACGCACTGCTGTTTATCTCATAAACCGATTACCCACACCGACACTAAGAATGAAAACTCTGATTGAAAAACTGTTTAAGCAACCACTTAGTTATAAGCATTTACACTCCTTTGGATGTCTATGTTTTCCTTAGATTCGTGCTTACACCATGCATAAACTCCAACCAAGGTCTGCTCTATGTATCTTTGTTGGCTACTCTTCCACTTAATTTGCATATCTATGTCTTGATCTGAACACAAACAAAATATATGCATCATGACATATTGTATTCATTAATGATCAATTTCCATATGCATCACTTAAGCACTCTTCTATCTCCTCCACATCCAAAACCTTGACCTCTCCACCTCTATCTCATCAAATTATTCCCATTGTGGCATCACCTATACGACCAGCACTATGTTTCCCTACAGAAAATTTGTCTTCACTACCTTAACAACACAATTGTTCATCACCAATGGCACTTTTTGATTCTACCTCAACATCACCATAACCACAAAATCAATCAACTAATATTCATCCTATGATCACTCGATCTAAAAACAATATTCATAAACCCAAAACCTTCAACGCTACCCGTCAGGCTCTACCACACACTGAGGAACCACGCACAATTCACCAAACCCTAAAACTACCACATTGGTGCAATTTAACTCACTTGGAATATGATGCTTTATTACAAAATGGCACTTAGACACTAGTTCCTGCTACAAAAGTCTAGAATGTGAATGGTTGTATGTGGCTTTTTCACACAAAACATAATTATGATGGATCAATGGCTTAATATAAGTCCTGACTGTTTGAAAAAGTCTATAGCCAATGTCCTGGGATCAAATACATCGAAACTTTTTCACTCGTGGTGAAACATCAAATGATCAAAATCTTTCTATCTCTGGCTAAGAATTTTTTCTAAGAATGAAGCCTAATAGGTTAAATGGTTCTATATTTAATACCTAAGGAAAAAAAACTTTTCATATTCTAAATCCAATGACTTAAGTTAAATTGGAGTTTAAACATAAACTTCGTGATGGATTTCTAGCATGGTTTTGGTTTGATAGTTAGATCAATATTTAAATAATATTTAGAATTAGTTATTTCTTAAGTCTCAAGGGCTCAATTTAAAAAGACGCAATAGTTTAAAAGGTCTTAAAAAGCAATCAAAAGATGCATAATAAAATGATATGGTATAACTTAATGGAGATTGTCTATAATTATATCCCTAACTTTAATAGATATGATTAAATTTAATGGTTTAGGCATTTATCAAGTAATTTGTCCAACATATCTTGTAAACAACTATAAGAGCTAAAGCAATAAAATTCCACTGACACAAATTGGTGCAGTATATAAAACCAATCCCAAAAGTCTCATTCATAGTATCACTTGCTATCAAGAAGAGACTATCTATAATGGATTAGCTTTCTGGAATGTCCAACTTACCCATTTGTTTTACTTTTTACAAACAAGATCTAGAATTTATAAACCATATGTTTTGGAATCTCTCCTTTTACTTATAGGAGAAGACTCAAGAGCTCTATAATCTCCCATATATAAAGTTCGGTTGACTTGATACCATTAATTAGATTAGTCAAAGACAAAGGATGTGTAAAGGTACTTTTATCTATAAACTATCAATTGAAATGGTGATTTATCCAATATAAAGGGAAAGGAACCGGAGAATTTTTCAAGGCAAGGTTACGTAGAGATAAAAACTCCTAAAAGAGCTAAAAAGTTTAATAAGATAGCAGTCTATAACTCTTAAAGTTCATATTTAATGTAGTAGTAATTTGGTAGTAAGTTAGGAATGTTCAGACAACAATGGCATATTGCACATCTAGGAGAAAATTTTTGCTATTAGCACTCTAATTTATGATATTTAAAGTTCTTAGTGGAATAAAACTTTATACTAAAACTCAAGTAGACATCAAGAACTTTAACTTAATAAAATGATCTCTAATACTAAGTTAAGAAGATTATAAAACTAGGAACTAAGGCACAAGCTATCTTGAAATCTATCAAATGAAATTTTAATTTCATTTTACCTTGCTTATCTAGCTTAAGTTTTTCTATATAGCTACTATATTGTACCTATATTGGGGCCCATATTCATTCAATCAATCATTTAACTTCTTAAAAAAAACCTAGATCCTTTAGAATACAATTCTTTATGTTGTATCTTAGGTTTTAACATAAGATTAGGTCCCTATATGTTGGACCCCGTTTCTGGAGCCCAACATCAGACACGAAACCGTGAAGCTTGAGCTTAGAGGGAATACCTAGAAGTTGAAAAGTTTGAAGAAAATCCCTCGGAAGCATAGGAGGGCGTCGCCGCAGCGTGTGATGTTTCGCCGCGGCGAAACCTTGCGGGACATGAGTCGACGTGCACGTGACAGTTCTTGAGGGACTACCACAAACCCACATAACACATATAGTTCAAAATCTTGTAAACTTGTTTCCAAAATGGCACTTTCTTGTAAACTTGCTTTTCATAAACTTGACGCATGTCTTGAAAA
This sequence comes from Erythroxylum hondense, assembly GCA_029829435.1. Taxonomy (NCBI): domain Eukaryota; kingdom Viridiplantae; phylum Streptophyta; class Magnoliopsida; order Malpighiales; family Erythroxylaceae; genus Erythroxylum; species Erythroxylum hondense. The sequence continues at coordinate 57,407,119 of JANKYF010000008.1, forward strand.
TCATTCTTGAAAACATGATTTCATGAGTATGTTTTCTTTTAAAGATAAACCCTTTTCAAGTCTTTTCGTTAATCAAAAATACAAGTCATATAACAACCATATAGCAATTTCACAATTCATTCAAAAAGCAAATGAGGCAACATTGATGATGCAATTTAAAACATGAAATCTTTCTTGACTTGAACAAAACAATGAGTGGCTTATTACTCTATTATAAATGTGTACCCACTTGAATTCCTTGCTTGTAAACTTGTTTAGAAATGCCTTTCCTCTTGTTCCTCTTGCCTCACTTGATTTCCTTCAACAACAACCAAAATCCCAATCAATTTGGTGTAGAAATCGGAAAGTCATACTTTAACAAATCAAACTATAACTCATGCTGAAACATAAATTCTAGGCTCAACTTCCTTCCAAAATTTGAGATTCTTAGAGACTTACTCAGAACTTCATTTCTTCATAATGCTTATAGCCCTATATCTCTCGTTTAGAACGAATCAAAAATCACCTCATTTGGACATTTACAGCAAAAGTTATGCCCAAAATACCATAACATATCTGTCAGGAAAATCCGGCGCTCGCCGCGGCGAACATCAAAAGCCTGCCGTGGTGAGGGAGATTGTTCAAGCCACGTCGCGGGTGCATGTGCGCGCTGCGTCGTGGGCGTTTGTGCTCGCCGCAGCGTGGACGCCCGTGTGCACCGCGACGTGCGGGACCTCCCGTTATGACCTTCGACGATTTTCATCTTCATGCTTCTCAAAATTCACACTTCACTCATCTAACCCTTAAATCATCTCTTATACTTCATTTCTAACCTCAAAATCATTCACAAACACAACATGATCATCAACCCTAAGAGAATTAAACCATTTAGCATAAACCCTCATACACCATTTCCTACACATTCTAAACTATATTAAGGTTTCATCTAACCCTAAACAAAAAGAAAACATCATACTTACTTGTTGATGCTTCAATTTCTTCAAAATCTTCAAGGATCTCCAAAGCCCTACTTTTTTCTCTTTTTCCCTTCTCCTTTCTCTCTTCTACGACACTCTCTTCTCCAACAAGACAAAGGCTTCTTCTTCTTCTAATTTCCTACACTTAAGCCTTAAATGAATGAGTAAAGACCATTTTGCCCCTTCATTAAGCCTTATAACTTTAAGACCTTAAGTGACTTGCGCACTTTGCCCTTTTTCAATCTTACTTACTCATTTTCACTTACACCATACTATACTCAATTTAATCTCAATCAGCACTTCTAATTCCATCAATCTAAGCCATAAAATCCTTCTAACCTTGACATGCTAATAAGACTTTAAACAAAACAAATTATCTAGAAAAATTCCATAATCAACTCAATTCATGCTTAATAAAATCAATACAAATTTGGGCCCCAACATTTCTCCCCCTCTTAAAAGAATTTCGTCTTCAAAATTATTACCTGAGTCAACGAAGAGATGCAGATACTTCTCTTTCATAGCTTCCAATGGCTCCCACGTGGCCTCTTCCACCAAATGGTTTCTCCACAGGACTTTGACTAGCTGAACCGTCTTGTTCCTGAGGACCTTTTCCTTGGTGTCCAAAATCTCC
>JANKYF010000008.1:57690330-57703867 GCA_029829435.1 Erythroxylum hondense
AACCCTAATTAAATAAAAGAAAAAAAAGAGAGCAAAAAAAAAAAAAAAAAGAGAGTAGAATGAGGAAAAAAGAAGTAAAAAACATAGATTAGAACAAAAGCCTCCCCCTATTTTTCCTTCACCTTCACCTTTAATTCTCTTTTCTCTTGCTTTCTTGGCTCTGGTATTCTCCTTGTGTGATTCTCCACCATATTTTCTTTCCTAAAGACCCATCAACCTTTATAAAAGAAGAAAAAGATCAAAAGATAACCATGGTGTTCTCTTCAGTTCCAGTCTATTTAGATCCTCCCAACTGGCAACAGGTATGGTTTCTTTTAATTTTCATCCACAAACCTTCCCCTACTATCTCTAAAAAGAAAAAGGCAAATCTGAAATCACGATGAAGAAACATATCAAAAAGATGATTATTCCTATTACTTTGTTGAATATACCAGATAAAATTTCTCTCTTTTTGATATGAGAGATTTGTGACAATTTTTGTTCTTTGCAGCAACCAAATCAGCAACTAGCTGCTAACCATGAAAGTCCCCTTCTTCCACCTCTTCCAACACCCCCTCATGTTGGTGGCGGCGGTGGGGGTCGCGCTGGTTCGATTAGGCCTGGCTCGATGGCAGATAGAGCCCGGTTAGCCAACTTACCCCAGCCAGAAGTAGCACTAAAGTGTCCGAGGTGTGATTCTTCCAACACCAAATTTTGCTACTACAATAACTACAGCCTTTCTCAACCACGACACTTTTGCAAAACTTGTCGACGATACTGGACTAGAGGGGGTGCCCTTAGAAATGTTCCTGTGGGAGGTGGCTGTAGGAGAAACAAGAAAAACAGAAGCCAAAGTAGCTCAAAGTCTGCAGCGTCTGGTGAAAGGCAAGTAGGTTCAAGATCATCCAACTCCACCGATGTAATATCCTCAGAGAATATTATTGGTCATTCGACTCATCAGCAATCAACTCAGCTTCCATTAATGATTCTACATAATCTGACTGAATCTGGTGCGGGGAATTTTAGGTTAAACTTTGGTGAAATTCAGGGTCAGATTGGAGGAACAAATGGTGCTAATGGACAGACCGACATGGGATTTCAGCTTGGAAGCAATCCAGGGATGAGTAGTGGCATTTTGTCAGCAGGAGAAACGCAACAATTAGGTTTGGTTGATCCACCATCCACAGGCTTGTACCCATTTCACAGTAACAGTGTTGAACAATCATCTTCAGTAGTTGGTGAAACCCACCTTCTTCGACCAATGAATCCAAGCTCAAGGGTTTCCCATTTGGCTAATGTGAAGATGGAACACAACCAGGGTTTGAGTTTAGCGAGGCCATTCTTAGCTCTACCCGAAAATAATCAGTTCTGGAGTGGCAATATGTGGACAGATTTGTCAGGTTTCAACGCTTCCTCCAGTAGCCACTTCTTATAATGCCTGGTTGGCTGGAGGAAACTGACCAGCGGGAGATGATAATAGCACTTTATCTCTTGATATGAGCACTAGTTAGCCACGATTGAGAGAAAGTAGCATGCATTCTCTGCCAAACCAACTTGACCTGGAAACTGTTTTCATCCCCGAAATTGCAAGAGGTCTTAAACGAAGCACCTGGTTCCTCTTAACAAAACCACCTTATGCTTTAGATATCTTTGTTTTATAGTTCGTTTGAGTTGTGCTTTCGGTCTGTATTGTATGGCTTGTTTAAGTGTGGCTAAGATTGTTGTTATCTGACATGAAGATCTAGTATTCACATAATTTTTTCCTTTCCTCATGCATCAACCAGTATCGCCATCACAAATATTTCATTGAGATGTTAATGAGCAGTGCGAAATGGTTAATGCATATGGTTCTTCACGAAGTAAGTTTGCGTGATTAACAGCTTGGAACTTCTGCTGTATCGCCCTGTACAAATTTGTCCATGAATTCATGTGGCGAAACCAATTAACTAGTTTGAGCTTATCCGCTGATCCATTCTAGAATTAGTGACAATGAGAGCTTCTGCAGAACTCGCTGCTAGTCTCAGGAATACTTAGTGCTCATTTAGTCATTTAGTTGATACGATCAGTTCTTAGTCTCCGTAAACTCTATGAAATTATCATCACTGATGTCTAATGAAGTTTCTACTTTGTTATTCTTTTAGTTCAGTAGACTGGCAGAGAAAATGATGTTTTGTGAGGACCAGCATGGGAACACTTGCACGTTTCCCATATTTTCCCTATTCCTCGATACGTTGCAAAACTAGATGCCCAGAAGGCTCCTTGTTGTCTCACACATTGTAGAGGGGTGGGTTATCCGTATGGGAATGTACTTCCTTTCAGAGCCCTTCACTCCCCTCCACAAGAAATCTTATTACCATGCTTGACGCTTCACTAGCGTACACTTTTAAATGATATCGTAATGATGCAGAAGGGTCGATGCACTTATTTATATACATGCATGTGCGTGATTCTTCATGCCCTTGCAGTGAATTGAGTGGGAGAGAAAACACTAACAGTCTCACTGCCCCTCAAAACCATGCAATTCCATTTTCGACCAAACCTAAGCGGGAGTGTTTTCTAGAAATTTCGTTACAAAAAATGATGAGAATTGAAAACTTTCTGGTCAAAAGAAGGGAAACCCTTTTGAACTATTGTTTTCAATTTGTTGAAGCCCTCTTTTTTTTCTTTTTTCACATATCTGTCGCTTTCTCTCACAAAGAAATCATAAAACAAAAGGGTTCCTGAAATGCAAATCTACCAAAGCTGATGATTACAAATAACAAACCAACCGAGCAGGGCTTTCGTGTGTGGTCTCAAAAATATAAAAAAAGAAGAGAAAGGAATTGATTATTTGCTTTATTAATGACCAAGACAGCCTCGCAGTAACGAATAAAGCAAAGCTAATCAGAACAGAAAGGCAAAGCAGCCATTGTCTCTCTCTCTCTTTCTTCATTATAGTGAGATGGTCATTGGACATGGAAAGTGAAACTGAAAACAGTTAATTGGTGCAGAGAAGAGAGGAATACGTATAGGTATAGTTATGCAAAATGGGGTAGCAATAAAGCAGAGAGAAGAATGACATAAAAAGAGGATTCGAGTGATAGCTCTTGCTTTCCTTTCCTTTCCTTTCCTTTGCATGTGTTGATATAAACACGAAGAAGAGCAATCAAAGGGCAAGCCTTGGAAATTCACGCTGTAATGTTTTGTTCATGTTTTATCGTGACAACAAAGACTGACGTGTGATCAAATGCTCTCTCTCTCTCTCCCTGTCTCTGTGTGTGAGTTTTTGCCCTCCACTTTTCCCTCCCTCAGCTTTCTTCGTCTTTTTGACCGTCTCACTCTCTCTTTCTCTTGCCAACTTCTAAATATAAGCCTATAGTATATACATATTGATTGTTGATATCAATGAACCACAGTACTCGGTTTATCAAGGACGTGATATATAACTAGATTTAATAGAATGATAATATTAGATATATATACACATACAGTAAGGAAAACATTAAGAAGTTTTTGTAAATAGATATCAAATTTAATAGTTAACCCGTCAATGTTCTTTTTCATCATAAAAAACTTAATTAACAAATTTCAAGATTTACTAAACGGTTGTATGGTTTCAATTCATCCAAAATGTAGATTTGACAAATAATACTTTTGACATCAAACAAAACATAAATAGTTTCACATATACTGACAATTTATGTTGTTGTAGCTGAAAATATAAATGCCATGGCATTTTCTTTATTATTATTATTATCTCTTTTTAATTTAAAATTCAAATTCTTTAAATTGTTTTCACTAAAATGATTTTTATGTAGGCTAAACTTATAATTTAATCTCTTTTCTTTATTCATCTTTTCAATTGATCTCTTAATTACAAAGAAAAATTATTTGAATTTCTTAATTTAAATTAATGTAAAAGGTTTTTAGATTTATGAGATTATTTTCAAATAAGGAATTATTTTGAGGTTTTGTTCCTTGGACATATATAACACTTAATAAGATTAACACAAATTTAAACAATTGAAATTACATAATTCTCATACTTGTTAAATAATCTATACAATGAACATATGACAAGAGTTTATTATCGAATATTTGTTAGGAATATATGACATCTCAACTAATAAATTGATCATTAAGTAAATATTTTATGTTATATGCTAGGTCATATCTTACATTTTTGTTCTTTTATTTATCTCATTTATTTTACACATTATAACTGTATTCAATTCTTCTAGTAAGAGACTGTGGTCACTATTGAATATATTTTTTAAATGTGAATCACTAATGAAAATAACCTTTCTCTATTTTAAATTTTCTCAAGTGAATTTAATTTGGTTTACAAAATTGTCCCATAAAATCACATCACACAGGACCTTTTAGTAACAATCTAAGTAACAAACTTAAATTTAATCATTAAGAATTAAATAAAAGCTATAAGGGTATATTATGATGCTCATTTAACCTCTACTATCTTGTACAAATACGCTGAGATCTTATGACTTATATTAATCCCCTTATATGGTTGATTTTGTATACATGGTAGAGACATCTGTTATAATATTAACTCTTTTAAGTTTAGAGTAGATGTCTTTTATTTATGAATAAGCCATACATGTGTTTATTCAAACATACTTAACATTTAACTCGAGTTCACTTGTCTATTTTAAAATTCATCTCTATTTAGTAACTTAAGACATATATATTGAATCACTCTAATTTCCTTTTATTTTATTATCTAAAATGACATTTATAATTTAAGCTTTTTACTCTTAATTATTACCTAGATAACAAAATTTAAACTCGCCTCAGCTTTATTTATTATAAAAATTGAAGCAATTGTCCACGACGAGAGGGCCAATCTTTTATTCATTTGACATATACTTAATCCATATTTAAAATATTCCACATAGAGAAAATATAGTTTAGAATTACATTGTACATAATATTTATTAGATGATAAATATTGTTATCACATATATTGCATTTAGACATGACAATATAAAGAATAAACATATATTTAGAATTGTTTATCAATAATTTGTTAATATCTATATTATCGTAGTGAATTCATATGCCTGCTTATGTATCTTGAGAATTTGGTTTTGTCATTAGGTCTGTCACTTTATCACATGGAGATATATACTTCATGTTTAGTTTACCTTATGCAGTTATATCTTTTATATAATTATGCTTTATATCTATATGCTTGGTTTATATCTATATGCTTGGTTTTGAAATGAAATTTTGGATCTTTCGTATATATGATTGTTATTAAACTATCATAGTTAATTAATATTAGATTAGTCCTTCCTTTAAAGACATCAGATGAACTAAGAAATTTCTGAGCTAAATAACTTCTTGCAATGCAGCTAAAAATTCTAAAAATTCATTTTTCATTGGAGCTAAAATAACATAAATTTGATTCTTACTTTTTCATGATATTGCACTATTGTTAAGTAATAAAACATATCCAAAGGTAGATTTTTTCTCATTCAAATCTCCTTCCCAATATACATTTATATAACTTTATACATGTAGGTCATTGCCTTAATAATAAAATGTGAAATCAATACTACCTTTAAATACTTCAATTTTTTTCTACTTTCCAATGCACTTGTCTTAGATTTGATTGACATTTGCTTGCTACTCGAACAATATAACAACTATATGGTCTTAAATACATCATTACATATGTTAAGCTCCAAATTAAACTAACATAAGGAACATTTTTCATTTGTTTCCTTTGTTATGGTGTTGATGGAAAATAACTTTTAACTAAAATAACATTATTCTTGCATATGAAATCAATTAAGATTTTTTTGAATATATGTCCCTAATGGATAAGATAATAATCTCTTTGAATGATCTCTGAAATCGTTACTCCAAGAATACAAACAACTTTACCAATGTCTTTCACCTCAAATTCAGATGTAAGCCATTTTTTAATTTTCATAAAAAAACTCACAAGCATTACTTGTAATCAAAATATCATCCATATATAAAGGTAAAATCGCAAATGTATTTTAGATCTTTTAATGTATACACAATAGTCTTTATCAATCAAATGAAAATCATATGAAATAATTACATATTAGAAAATGTACCATTGTCTTAAGGATTGTTTCAAGTCATAAATCAATTTTAATAACCAACATGTTTTATATTCTTAGCCTATCATAATGAAACCCATAGGTTGTTCCATATATGTTTCTTCCTCTAATTCTCCATTTAAAAAGTAGTCTTTATATTCTTTTGATGTAATCGAAGATCCAAAATAGCTACTATAGATAAGATTAAATCGATTAAAGTAGACCTCACAACTAGTGAAAATGTATCTTCAAAATTAATTCTCTCATGTTATGCATATCCTTTAGCCAAGATGTATATCCTGTATCTTTTAATATTGTTATCATCTTTTCACTTTATTTTGACAACCCATTTGTTTATAGTATCTTTTCCTCTATTAGGGAGATCAACCAAGTCCTATATTTAATTGGACCTTAAAGAAGTCATTCCCTCATTCATTAATTTCATGCATTCTTCTTTAACAAGAACAATGTAAGCCTTGTTTGTATTCCTTGGTTCACCTTCTTCTTATGGTAGAATCATATGAATTTCCTTTTCTAGTTCAAAATAATATTAGGCAATTATTCTATAATTATTTTGATGTAAATGAGGTTTATAAGAATTATATTCCTTATTGTTTTATTTACTCTTACTTGGGTTAGATACAATAGGGAAATTCTCACTAGGATGTAATATGAATTAGTCTTGAGTCAAATCTTCATTTTCTAGATTGCTTCCATTTGGACAAAAAATGTTCTTGATTCTGTGTAACATAATCACTATGGTCAAGAGACTTATATAAAAATAGGTATTTTCCTAATTCACCCCATTTTGGAAAGTGATTTTCTAAAAATGTTACATCTTGTTATTCAAATTCTATTACTCCTTCATTACCTTATTTTTCTATTAACTCATATCCTTTTAACTATTTAGCATATCTAATATAGATTTTTTTCCTTATTGGACCTTGTTTCCTAGCTACATTTGTAAGAGAGATCACGAATTTAGGTAGCATATACCCATGGTTTTAGGCTTGCCATGTCAAGTTTTCTACTTATCTTTAGCTTTATAAAGAGTGTTTGTAACAAATATTATAGGCACTTGATTAATTATATAAATGCTTATAGGCAATGTATCACCTAAATAAGTGATTAATAAATTTTATTGGGCCATTGTTAACCTAATCATTTCTAAAAGTGTTTTGTTTCATCTTTTTGTAATTCTATTTCATTGTAGGCTTTGACAAATAATTACTTTCTCTCTCTCTACATCTTTCATCACATAACATCTTGAACTTATTAAATAAGTATTCTTGTCAAAGATTAGTTTATTAAGTTTTTATTTTCTTGTCTAATTAATTCTACACAAAATTCATACATTTTATGAAATGATGTAATTCTTTAAATTTATGAGAAATCAAAATTCATTAACCATATTAATTATAGTCATATATAAAAGTGACGAAATGCATAACCCTATGTCTTTTTCTCATATTCATTGGACCATAGATATTGAATTAATTGCAATGGATAAGAAACTCATGTTCCCTTTCAAAAAGACTTTCTTACTTTACCATTTAGAAAATATTCACAAATAGGTAGATTTACTTGATTTAAATAACCTACAAGGAATTCTTTAGTTGATTGACTTATTCGATTTTGACTAATATGACATAGTGTAGTATGCCATAAAGTTACATCATTTTTTAAATTATTAGATGATGTAAATAATGAATATCTCACTATAAGAAAAAATGTTTTTGCGATAGAAATTACTGACGGAAAATAAAACTTTTCCGTGGGAAAACAAATTTGGCGGCAGAAATTACCAACGGAAAGAAACGATAGAGAAATGATTTTTGGTAAATTTAATAACAGAAGTTTATGTATTCATCAATACCATTTGTAACATCCCATTTTCATACTAAGGATTAGAACCCTAGAGTTTTATAAATGAGAAATAACAATGAGAGATTAGGAAACTCATGCATAATATAGTACACATACACGTGAATTTGATTATTGTACATATTGCAATAATTTGTTTATTCACTCATTTGATATTTTTTGAGGATACATGATTGTTTTAATGTGATTATGATATAGATTGTGAATATTTTGCCCTAAAAATTGATATGGTGAATTAAATCATTAATTTAGAATTTTTGGTGAAATTTGAGACTTTTCTAAAATTATGGATATTTTTAGACTAGGAAAAAATGCCAAGTAATAAGACAATTGATAAATGACAGTAGAAATAAATATCAAATGGTAGTAGAAATTTTGATAAGTGACATTAAGATTTAATGACAAGTGTCATAGAAAATTAAGAAACAATTGGATTAGAATTTGGAGACAAATAGACTAGTTATTAAAAGGTGGTCAAATAGAGACCACAGTAAAATGACAAGTGGTAAGTGAAAAGTATCACAACACTTGCCACTCACCATTCACGATACTTTCTTCTTTGAAAGACCAACACCCTTGTCTTTGACTTCTACTTTTATCACTTGTTCTCATCTTCTTCATTCATTTTTATCTCTTCATCTCACGAAACTCAACCCAACTCTCTCATGTTGATTTTGTCAAAATCCTACACTACCACTTCAAGATCCTTACTATCCCTTCTTGTTACAAGGAAATCATAACCTATTCCTCCATCAATAATGATGCTTGTTTGATGTTTGGAGGCTAGGTTTATTTGATGATTTAAATAAATTTTGGGTAAATAAAGTAAGTAACATATTAATCTTCATGGCTTTGTTGAATGAAACATGTTTTGATGATAGTTAAGAGTTAAATGATCATAAAATGAGGATGGGTACATACTGAAACGTGAATGAGAAATGTGGGTAGATTCATATCTTGTTTTTGTGTATATGATGATCAATATTTCATAACTTGTTGATGAGATGATTTGAGTTAGAATGATCATTAAAGATGGTGTAGGAAAAAGTGCAAAAAAATTGATAGATAATGAGTCTTATGTTTTGTTTTGTTGGTGTAATAATGTGGACCTATTTGGGTGTTTTAGAGATGAACTAAAATGAGTCTAGACCTAAAGAAAGGGAGTAATGTGGTGTCTTGAAATGGGAAGAATTAAGTTGATAGTTGGAAGTGAAATGAAAGTGGAAATAAAGTTAAACATGTGCAAAAAGTTGATGATGAATGTATATAAGTATATGTTATGTCTTTGGTGTTCACGATCAATCATGGACTATAATTTGTTTATGGATGATATTGAGCTGAAATGGAGTTAAGAATGATGGGAAAATGATGAGTAATTAAACTAGAAACAATAGACCAAGCATAAGGTGTTGAATGTAGTAAGTAAAGAGTTAGAAATTTGGAAAATATGGATGCAATTGGATAGATTTTGGGGCAAGAGGCATAACTTTTGATGTGGATGTCTAATTGAGGTCATTTAAGTATGCTTTCCAAGAGAACTTAGAGTTGTACAACTTCTATAAACCAAAGGCATGGGTATAATGGGAATGAATATGTTCATAAGATTGTAGTTATGATTCAAAGGAGATGAGTAATGTGTATCAAGTAAAGGTGAATGAGAATTGGATATTATGAGAGCATATAATGCTAGAAAAGAAATGAAAAGTAATTAAACTATGATATTAGAATAACCAAGTGTTGTTGAGAAGTAAACCTTAGAATAAGCTAGACACATACAAATGATAAGGTTTGAATGATTAAGAGGCGTGATTAATGAAACACATCCGAAATAGTCAAATTGAGCATGTATTATACATTACACCTATACATATGTGTACAATTGAATGTTTATATGATTATGCAATTAATAATGTATGTGCAATATGTGTATTGCATAATGTTGATATACAGGATAGAACATCAGCATCCAGATGATTTTGGATTAAGGAAGTAAATGCTAATCTAGAGTGTACTATGAGTTGACCTAGATGGTCTCATTTTTATTGTTGTTTTGTTTTAAATTTCTGCATTGAATTACTACTGATATGATTGATGTGAATGTGTTGATTCCAGACAATAAATATCCGAGGCGTTTGATGCATGTAAAAATAATTGGAAGTGCTCATTGAATGTGAATTTGAATGAATAAGTGAGTGATACTCAACATTATTGCTACAAATAAATGATTTTTAACATAATTGTTGAATGCCGGACTTAGGTCTGATGACATGTGAAAGTGAATGTGTAAAGTGAAATAAAGTGACTGACTGATCTTATGTGATTTGGTGCATTTCATTACATGAATGCATGATATAAAGGTAGTTGTGACCGGAGTGACCAGTCTGAAAGAGCTTAAAGCTCGGAGTATACATAAGAGCCACAAGCTCAGTTAATAATATTCCTGGTATCCACAAGGGATGTGGGCCAGTAAAAAGACACTCAATCATAATAATAACAATTGAAAATAGTCTCATAAGCATGCATATAAAATTGATAAATATGTTTTTAGTGATTAAAATGAACCATTTGACTGCTCCGAATGTGAAATGTGAAATAAGTGATCAAAGTGATATGTGATGTTAAATGATTACTAGTGAAATGATGTGAATTAGATGATTACATGAACTCTATATGTTATGTCATATGAGTGAGTCATCGAGGATGGTCCACTCACTGAGTTTGCAAAACTCAACCTAAAATTGCAAGATTATTTTTTAAGCTTAGAGATCTCTAGTTAGACAAATTGGAGTCTAGCCACTGTATTCGAGTAAGAGATAGAGGTTACAATTAGTTCGTGTCTGCATATGTATTTCATTATTTTGTATCAAAATGTGTATTCACAAGAATTGCACAATGTGTATGTGAATGATTTTGTAATATAATAACTTTATGACTACCAGTGTTTTATATATGTAATGGGCCCAAGTGGCTTATGAAATTTTGATGATTTGTATAATGGTTGTAACATTGCGATATAAAATGTTTATAAATAAAATAGGCTGAAAGATCAATTATTGATTTTATGCATATGCGTGTGATATCTTTCTAAAATATTGAATTGAGTATGACAACTAACTGCCTTAACATGCCACCCTTTTGGGTACATACTTAGATATCCTTTAGAATGTTGGGTATGTATCCTATGAGAGTGGGGTGCTACACCATTAGTGATGGAATTTTGGATTTACGTTAGTAAGTCAAAGAAAATTTACCGATGGATTTATAGAATTTCATCGCTACTTTACAGACAGAATCCCAATATTCTGTCAGTGAATTTGCCGGCGGTAAATCGTATTTCTATTGTAAAGTTACTAATGAATATATATATTTTCATCACTAAATTTACCGAGATAAACATTAACTGTTGCTAAATTTTTACCGAAGGAGTAATATATTCCATCGGTAACTTATGGATGAATTTATTTATTCTGTCACTAATTAGCGATGGAATGGTATTTTCTATCAATAATATATTGAGAGAAGTTATCGTCCTATTGTTAATTAGCGATAGAATGTTGTAGTTTCATTAGGAAATTTAACTTTGATAAATTTTTACTCCCATTTCTCACTCCCTACCTGAGTTTTTTTGTTCATGATCTTATGATTTTTCGTATTTAATTTCTGCAAATAATATAACATTGATTGATAAATATAAAGTAAATATTATCCTAATTGTTAATATAATAAAAAATTAAAATGTACACAAATAAGTAATCATTGCAATTCATTGTAAGTTAGGAATTTATGCAAAAACTTCAAATACATTCATTTATACAGGTGGCGAAGGTGGATGCTCTGACTGTTGTGATAAGGTATTGTCCCTCCCTTTCAACTGATCCATCTCATTATGGAGTTGCACTATGTACTCCGGCGACTGTTACAACTAGGTTGCCAGCCTCTCTAATGTGCTTTCGAGCTAGAGGACTCTCTTATTTGATGTGGACCACCAACTAGATCTAGCCGTAGTGATGGCTGAGGATTCTAAATAACATGAGTTAGCAAATAAACCTAAACATAAAATCCTTCCACTATGGTCCCTACCACCCATTGCATCAAGAAACGCCTGAGTCTGATAAATAGTTTCAGAGTTCTAAGACTGTCGTTCAATGATTTCTTGTATTTAATCATATCATTATAATTGTTTATGTTAATAAGTGATACTTTTCCAGAATTAATATTAAAGTATAGATTTTACATACATGAACTTGTTTGCATCAGGTGTTGACGAAATTCACACCATTATGCTTTTTGGTGTAAGTGTGCACAAAGAACTGGTGTGGTGTAGACTTTCTGCATTAGAATAAATTGATATAAATGAACAACAATTTACAAAAATTTTGGTAGAATTTCTTCTAATTTTATAATATTTACCATCTGTTAGACAAAAAATTTTAACTCTACAACACAACCATTAATGACGCCAAACATTTATAATGTTATTACTCTCCATATTGCACATATATTTTCATTTTAAATTTTATACATCAAATTACATTGAAATCAAATTCCATAGATCAAAGTACAAAAATTAGGATATAAGTGTAAAGGTTTGATACTTACCAGTTAAAGTGCATGCTCCTGGTGGATCAAAGATCCTCCAGTGTCTACGGGTAGACTCTCTCCACCTGGTCCTCCAAGTTTGTTGGTAGAATTTAAAACCTATAACTTCAGTATAAACCTATGATGTTATCATGTACTACAAAATTTTTAGAAATTTATTTACAAATTATTAACAATTGTGGTGTACGTTCTTCCATCAATTCCTTTATCCTTAGGTTGGAGGTCACCTCCTTCATTCACAACATTTATCTTTGATATCTTTTTCAGTATAGAGGTGGTGGTGGATGGTGTAGGACTAGTGGATGGTGTACCAGGGCTTCTAAATGGTATAGTAGCAAGTACAAAAGGTGATGCCTCATCTTACAGTAGCATCTATATAATCTGATGCTTTACCTGTAAATGCATTCATCATCATCATCATCACCCAGTCTGAAATCCCGCAGTGAAGCAGGGTCTGGGGAGGTCCGATAGTACGCAGCCTTACCCCTACATAGTAGAGAGACTGTTTCCGGTGGACCTGCATGCAAATGAGACAATATAAGAATGATGTGGTATACAAAAACAATAAAAGAAAAAAGATGGGGAATACCTGAAGGAGGAGATATCTGCGAGAACCTAGTATTATATACAGTTCATCCCTCTTTGGTATTCACCAAGGAAGGGGATAGGGTAACTCAAACAGTTAATCCTTTACCCTTATCCTTTCACGCCAAACTTTTCTACACTGAGCAATGACCTCACTAATGGCTAACTCTGACATATCCGCCTTGATCACTTCCCGCCAGTTCTTGTACGGCCTTCCTCTCCTCCTCTTATAGTCACTAAGTGTGATGCCCTCACATCTCCGAAACGGAGCATCGGAGGGCCTCCTCCGCACATGCCCATACCACCGAAGCCTAGTCTCTCTCAACTTGTCTACAAAATTGGCTACCCGTAGTCTCTCTCTCACCACCTCGTTCCTAACTTTATCTCTTCTAGAAAAACCACACATCCACCTAAGC
>JANKYF010000008.1:57703967-57716294 GCA_029829435.1 Erythroxylum hondense
TAGTGGAAGAAATATTCTGAGTTTTGTCCGTGGACGTAGCCCAAAGTTAAGGGTGAACCACGTTAAAAATCCTGTGTTCATTTTGCTCATTTTATTTTTCCTTTTCACAAAATACACCCGCTGCGCCCAACACTTCCCTGTATGACAATTCTGATTTGGAACATTAGAGGTTACAATGACCCTCTAAAAAGATCCATGGTGAAGGAATTCGTTAAAGCGCAGCAACCTTGGTTAGTTGGTTTGGGTGAGACCAAAATAAATGAACCACTTTAGCATAAGGATCTTTCTTTTTTGGGAGCTAATTGGCATTATTTATCAAATCAATCTTCCCATTATAATGGGAGGATCTTTTGTTTCTTTAACTCTGAAATTTTAGTTGTAAATAAAGTTGAGGAATGTGATTAATTTATGCATTTGCAGTGTCATTTTGGAGGGAGGTAATGTAGCCTTTGATCTCACTCTTATATATGCTTCTAACTTCGGTTTTCAATGTCAAAAGCTTTGGTTGGATTCAATCATATTGCAGTCTACCTCGCAGTGTGCATGGCTAGTAGGACGTGATTTTAAAAATGGAAGGGGGAATTCTCCATAGGTGACATTAAAGAGCTCAATTACTTGTTTAACAACGTGGACCTGATGGACCTCTCTGCATCTAGTACGTTCTTCACTTGGTCTAATAAATAAATAGGGGTATGTTTATAAGGAAGAAACTTGACAGAACTCTGATAAATCCCAATCAGGCAGCTAAATTTCCATATTCTCATGTATATTTTGGTGAAACACTCTTCTCCGACCACTCATATATGATTATTCAAGAAACTGCTCACCTCATAAAGATTAGAGCTCCTTTTCGTTATTTCTATGGTATCTCACAAATGGCGGGCTTCATGAATCTTGTCTTTAGCTATTGGCATCTGGACATCTCTAGCTATAAAGCATATCAGCTAATGCAAAAATTGAAAAGGGTTAAAGCCACACTCAAGTTATTCCTCAGACAAAACTCTCCTCAGCTCACTATCCTCAAACAACTTCTCAAGAATGCTTAATACAATTGTTATCTTGATCCATATGATGCAAATTTGCGAGCGGTGGAAACCAACTATTTAAAGGAGTATCAGCAAGCGCTTGACCTACAACACTCCATTCTTAAGCAGAAAGCGTGTGCGTCAACTGGCTTAGAGATGGTGATCCTAACTCTAAAGTTTTTCGTTCGTCCCTCTTGTCCATATGAAATTGTAACAGAATTTCCCAACTACAAGACGATGATGACAACACTTATGTAGATCACATAGCTCTTATGGCCTTGGATAAAAGTTTTTTCAGTCATCTGATGGGACCATCACGCACTGAAGAGCCTTCTTACAACTTGAAGCAACTAGTAGACATTTATACAATTTAGTTTTAATACAGGAACACCCCCTCGATAAAAAATGAGGATAAATACTAATAGACAGATTTACTTCACCCACTCCATCTTAGGCTTCTCCCTTGCTTTCCCCTTTTTCTCCTCCTTGACGACCTCTTGAACTGCCGCCCTCTCCAGTTTACACAAACGAATGACTAACTTACAGGGTAGGTGATCTTCCACCACACCCTCCAAAGCACAGTCGCCTCTTTCAGATTCGTGATACAAAGCAAAATAACAACTCAAGAAGACTTGTAAATAGAAAATGTCAACAGCCAGTACAATTTGCCAAAGATGATGGGCAGGGCTGCTGGTTCGGAGCTTGAGATGAAGCCTCAGTTTGTGCCTGACCATGCTTCGGCTGATCGGAAAACCTGCTCATGCGATCAAGCAACAGCTGAGCCTTTCGTTTTCCACGTTCTGTGCCATTATGAGCCATTTCCATTAATGGTCCCATCACACCAAGCTCTTGTGCCTCAGCAAGATGTTTTTGGTCTTCAGAACTAAGATGTACCATAACTGCCGCTGCATTCTCTCTGTTTCTTGGGGATCCATTCCCAATAACTCCCACCAAAACCGGTACAGCCTCTGCAGCACCAATAGCTGCCTTTCCTTCAGGGTGGCTAGCCAGTATCGCCAGTATGGCTAGTGCCTCATCCACCATACCAGCTCCAGGCTCAGTGAGTAGTTGCATCAGTATCGGCACAACTCCAGCCCTCACCGCCTTTCCTTTGTTACCCTGATATATGCACAAGTTGAAAAGCGCAGTTGCAGCATCCTTTTTCCCCCTTTGGGTACCTTCACTAAGAAGAGTAACAAGTGGCAGGATGGCCCCCGAAGCACCAATTGTCACCTTGTTTTCATCCACAACTGAAAGGCTGAAAAGGGTTGCTGCAGCATTTTCCCGAGCTTCCATGCTTCCCTTCTTAAGGACATGCACTATTCCAGGAACTGCAGCTGCTGCTATGATGATTCCTTTGTTATCTTCACATATTGAAAGGTTAAGAAGTGCAGTAACAGCATGTTCTTGCGTGCGAGAATCAGATGTAGAGAGTAGGCCTACAAGAACAGGGATTGCACCAGCATCTGCTATAGCTACACGATTATCTGTGTTCCGCTTAGCAAGGAGGCGGATCTCACCTGCAGCAGATTGCTGGTGTTCAGGGCAGCCAGATGAGAGCTTCTCGATGAGAATGTCTATCTTTGAGCGTTCAGTAAATGAACAGGCAGAAGTGTTTTTATTAGATCGAGAACTGCTGGCACGTTTTGGTGGTTCAACGCCATTTGCTTCACACCACTGTTCTATGAGACTTCGTAGGACAAAATTGGGTGTAAGTGCAGTACTGGAGAGAGTCTGCTGTGTCTTAGGGCACGTACCATTCCCTGCTTCCAGCCATTTCTCAATGCATGAACGTTCATAGGTCTACAACAACAAAAACAAAAAGATGATAGAAACAGAGCTAAGAGTGATTTACTGAATTATCAACAAATTGAAATTCAAGAGCCTCAAAGTTCCTAACAAATCAACATGTGCCCCATCTTGTCTCCTTTCAACAAATTATTACCTCCCGTCTCATTCAAGTGTAAGATCAAATTCCTGGTCATTGCTCATCTATAATCCTACCTTAACAATATGTCAGCAGAGAGATTAGGAAGTCCTACTATTTCTCACTTTTCAAATCACAATGTTAACAGTAATTGCAGGTCAAGGATTTTTACCATTGCACCACCCAATGACCCCTATGAGGTACTGTACGACTAACCACTGATCACAATAGAAGGTCATAATCACATGATGTTGGAAACTTTGAAATAATATGATTGCTATCCCAGTTAGAGAGTAGAACTTTTTGTTGTGATTCATTGATAATCTTAAGAATGTAATAATATCACAGGAACCCTTATAGGATGCTTGTAGTTGTATATATATCTGTAGAAATGATAACAAGTCATTTTATTTCTAGAATTGTATCCTGTTTGAAATGATAACTTTATCCCACACTTTAATTTCAAATTTTGACTTCATAAGGAATCTTCTGCTGTTTCAGATGACGGATAGGATGACTAAAACTTAAGGAATCAAGAAATGCAGAAAAAAGAAAAAGAAAAAATGATGTGAAATGGATGATATACATGCAAACACTCTTTAACTAATGTAGTTCAAAAATCTGGATGTTAATCAATTTACCTGCCCTGTTGAAACAATTACAGGATCCTTCATCAGTTCTAAGGATATGGGACAGCGGAAATCATCTGGTATGACTGGGGTTCTGAGGTTCCCATCACTGAAGCCTTGCCCACTGCCAGTTCGAGGATGGTTTTCTATTGCAGGAGCTTCCATGTTGGGGTTTTCTGTCTGTACAAAATCCTTAATTTTCTTCAGTAGCATAGACATCTTCTCAATATTCTCATCTGGATCCTCGCCAGTGTCAGCAACCATTTCATGCAGAGCTAATGACTCTTGAGTGAGTTGAGCTATCCCCATCAATTGCAGCTTTTCAGACAGTCTTCTCATGACAATAGGATCTATTGGTGCATCATTGCTCTTGTTGTAAAGAGATGAAAGATCTTCGTACAGTTCCAAATCTGGATTCTCAACTCTTCCTTTTGCTCTTCTGAACTGGGCGAGAACAAGCTCAACCTGAAAGCATGAATTCATAAAAGTAAAATATACAACCATCTAACTGACAGAATAAATCAATTAAGATAGCTCTCAGGACCCAATCACAATGTGAATGCGCAACATACTTTCCAAATCATTGCTGCTACTCGGTGAGAGACCCATAGAATGAGAAGGAACAAATACAGTTCTAAACCCTCAAGTCCAAGTTGTTTTAAGCGCATTACAATTTGAATTCTAAAATATCCTACAAAAAGAAGGTTTAGTAAAGAATGTAACCTCAGTTTTTGATAATTATCATGTCTTGATCATATATTAAAGTCAAACAACACCAAGAGTTACCATATGTTCTCAAGTCAAAATATCTTGGAACAAAGTCACATAACAGATTAGCGATAGTAGTAAACCTGTTGGATTCTCCGTCAGATACATCAGAAAGAATAGAGGAAAAATATCTAACCAGTGTTACTTTACCTGTTCCTTAACTTCATCAGATATGTCAAGTTTATCATGGGACATTCTACTTAAAGCTTGTTCTAATTTTGCCGTCACCTCATGGTATTTATTCATTATTTCTTCTCTCTCTAAGACCTGAAAGCAAAAAAAGAAAAAAAAAGTTAATCCAAATACAACCATTAGTATATTTTGGAGTATTCATATTGCCTCCTGTACCAAAGTTTGTCTTGTCATCCAAAAAATTGGAATCAAACTAGAGACATTCAAGTGTCTATTTAATCACATATAAACAAACCATGAAAGTCACTAGAAAGAAAAAATTAACAAAGAAATTAGATGTTACTCATCAGTTAACATAGGTTATACTGAAGAATTGGCACTGAGTTAACTGTTTTAACTTCTAGTACAACTCATTTTTTAAAAGATTCCTTGACAACAAGCACCAATTGAAAATGAGGCTCACAGTCATATATAGATGATCAAACACGAAAATGACGTTCAAAATCTGAAACTAGAAACTTGGATTGCACAATCATCTTCGAGAATTATGGAATTCACAGGAAGAATACTGACCAAATCAACATCAGAAAGAATCTGAATATTTTCTCATGTCAGCAACCGCAACTCATCACTGGTTATATACAAAATTCAGTCCACTAACTGTCTAACAGAATAACTGCTACACAACTCACTCGTTCATGTGGAAAAATAAATAAATGAGTATATCATTGGTGTGACTTAACATGTCACCCCCGTGAGAAGGCCTCACGGACATGTCACACCCGTGACATATAGCTATTCATAACTATTTGTTCAAATACCCAGATTACAAAGACACACTGTTGGATCAAGAGTTTGAAAAACCAACTAGAATGAGTCTCACAAAAACTAGTTTATCTCGCATTACTCAGCAATGAAATCAGTGAAGAAAAGAAGCGATCCATAGGTGGACTCAACCCAATGCACAGCAATCATGGAAAATGCCAATATTATATTCAAAGCAAATCTACTAATTTGCAACAGTCTCAAGGAGACAAGACGCAGATCATGGACGCTTTAAGAAGTTCAAATTGTTCCATATTCTACTTAATTTTAAACTAAATCAAAACAGTGGCTGCTAAGGGCCATATCCAAAGAGGAGCAGACAAAAAGATATAAACATAACAAGAGACAAGGCATCCTTAAACAGCATCAAGATTTAATCAAGACAAACTAGTAGGCAACATCTGATGAAACAAAAGGATCATGAATTTGTACGTATCGAATGAATGAACCCGACACCGATCTACAGACATACAAAAATTCCAAGTATAAACATCTTATCGAAGTACATAAAGTATCAATGAGACCCATCAGTAGGGAAATCAACTTCAGCTTCAATAAAGAAAAATATGATAATGACAAAGGTTGAAAGAATCTGGACAGCACAGAGGCAATATTTCCGGAAAAATAGATAAGAAGTATCACTAAAAGACAATATGACAATGCGAAACGAATATAACATGTAGGATTGTTTCCACTTAATTTAGCTAGAAAAAGAGAGAGACAAGAATCTTCAACTCTCGAACATATTTTGAACTACATCCATTTGATAAGAGAAGTATTGGGCAAACAAAAAGTCAGATATCTAAATCTTCAATTACAAGCTTGTGAACTTGCAAGTTTGATAACTACAGAACCAGACCTAAAGAAAAACGAAACGCAAAGAAGCTCGTACTATTACACACCAGATAAATCTTGCTGCCTTGGCTGGCGAGTCGAAGCAAATCCTTGGCTAAATCAAGAGCTTCCTTGAGCGAGACAAGAGCTTTAGAGGTCTCTTCGGGGATCGGATCTCTGGTGTCGCGAATCTCCTCGAACATTGGCGTTAATAGTTTCAACCGCCTGGCTAGATTGCAACACTGCTTCTTGATCGTACCATGGTAGTCGGAGACGGAGGCTATCTGGTTCACGGTCTCAATCAAACTCTCCATCAATGATCCTCTGTTCTCTTCCTCCATTGCTGCAACCAGATCTCTGACTCACCTCACCACAAGTGCAGTCAAAGAAGTGAATAGAGATATGTGGACGAGGTCGCGGTTGACTTTTGCTAGCAAGCTAGACTTGAAGTTGAAGGGCAGGGGGATTAGTGGAGAGGAGAGAGCGTGGTGCTGGCGTGTTGGGGGATTTTTGGGTATGCTTCTTTTCGGCTTTGAATGTTATCGCGTGGAACTTTGCGACAGGGCTTGAAACCGCCGTGGCCCAGCCTCCTTAATTCCTCATTTGCCCCTACCGTACATAAACAATTGTCAGCTGAATTAGAATTTTCTAGAATCAATTTCCATCGTCTACACGTCGATTAAGAAAAGGTTGTACGAATCCAAAGTGACAACCACTGAGCGAGATTCATGATAATGTTTTCCGTATTAGAACATTAACCCTTTCCATCTTATGTACGAGTCCAGATCTTTCGATTAATTTTATAGTATTTTATTATATCTCATAAAATTTAACTATTTATTTACATAAGTTTTGTGTAAT
The DNA here is from genome assembly GCA_029829435.1 of Erythroxylum hondense. Lineage (NCBI taxonomy): Eukaryota > Viridiplantae > Streptophyta > Magnoliopsida > Malpighiales > Erythroxylaceae > Erythroxylum > Erythroxylum hondense. The sequence goes on from JANKYF010000008.1 coordinate 57,710,969, forward strand.
TATCGTATAATTAAATATAAAATTATTAAATAATTAAAATTTATGAAATAAAATAAAACACTGTAAAATTAGATAAAAGATCATGTCTCTTATTTATGATGTAGAGGTTGTCACGAATCGGAGCAAATTAAGGTTTTTCTTTTTTTTTTCTCTACTTTGAAGTCGTCGTATAATTCCTAACGTTTACTCGGTTACCATAAATTTTCTTAGAGACGTCGATCTTTAGGTTATTATTTAATTTACTTTTCATAATTAAAAATATATGTTAGTCGTCAATTAAAAATATATAGTTATTATAATCATTTTTAATACTATTAATATTTACAGAGAAGTGCTCGTGATTAATTGACGGCAAGTACGTGGCGTCGAAGACGTGGTCTCCGTTGGTTTTCACCGCCAGGATCAATCCTTTGTTGCGGGGTTAGGGCCTTTAGCCTACCTTCTTATGATTTCAGTTTATCGTCGTTTTCTAGGGTTGGTTTTGCATCCGAAAGAACGTGAGTACAGTATTATTGTTAGCGACCGTAGTAAAGAGTTTCAGTTGCTTGAGATTAAAGGGAAGAGGAGAACGCGATCTAGTGGATGGTTTGTTTCAAGTTCAAAAATTTTGACGATATAAGGTTTTGCGGCAGTTCAAGTTCATGAATTTTGGAAGGAATGGGACTCACGAGTATGTGTGAAGAAGAGGTCAAAAGAAGTTAAGGTTGTTGAACGAAGTGGGCAGCTTGATAGGTCATGTTATTTTGAAGAGTCATAACAAATACGTGGAGAGGATCAAGTCAAAAGAAGTTGAAGTTGTTGAATGAAGTGCGCAGTTTGATTGGTCATGTTATTTTGAAGAGTCACCGCACATACATGTTAGACAATTTTGTCCCTCTCCATAAATTGAATAATTATTACTTATATTTTCGGTAAATACATGTTAGACAATTTTGTTATTCTTTATAAATTGAACAATTATTAATTATATTTTCAATTTTTAATAACTTATTGGTTAAATTATGTAATTCGGTCCTAAAAATAATAATAAAGTGATCCAATAAATGTTCTAGATTAATGGGTCGAAGTCTAAGAAGAAAATGGATTTCAATTAATGAAGACCGGACCCATATCGAACTTGTGATGGGGAAGTCCGATATGAAAGCTATATATAAAAGTTAAGGCCTTCTTCAGTTGCTTATGTAATTCCTAAGCATACGGATCCTCTGACCTGTTAAGAACATTTACGTCTTAAAAAAACTGAAGAAAAGAGTTCACCGAGTGTCGGTGATAGACTTCCATAAAGGTCTCGGAGAGATTGGAGCTCGATTTAGCCTAAAAAACTACTTCGAAACATTAGATGGAACCTAAATCAGATATTCTGCATTTTCTTCTTTTTTAACCCTTTCATGAACGATCTGAGACACGTAATAAGGTCTATCTTACATGTTACACGTGATATCAGAGCTGTTACGTGACCAGGTTATCGTAAACGAAAGTTTTTCAGATTTTATTCATTATGGTTTTCATCATATTTTGATTCGTTTTTTTATTTTTTTTACGTATATAATTACGTAAATATTCTACACATAAAGCTAGTTATGAAAAAGGGTCAAAAACGGGCCAAAAAGAGCAAAAAATTGGATCTCGGGATGCTATCGTCAGGCACGTGGACCGCATGCGCCCAACAATGCTACAATTGTGAGCGGAGTGGTGGTATGGATGGCACGTGCGTTGCATGTGCCAATTATATGCCGCCAAATGGCATCACACACAGAGGAACGCATGTGGCACGAACTCCCACGAGCCTAGAAGAGCTGGCACGTGCGTGACATAAGCCTACATCCAGCTCGACACGTAGACGGTAGGGATTAGGACATATGGCGGCGCGTGCAATGCACGCACCATACGGTAAATGCAAATGTGCGCGAGGGGGTGCATGCACCAGACACATCTAGCGCACGTTTATACACATTCGTGTAAAGCACGTGCACCTTTTGTTACACGCGCAGGCTGACGTTAGCGCCAGAAAAAAAGAGGAAAAAGGAAATTTTAGAATTCCCATAAAGGTGCCCCGGGTCCTTTTGGGTTAGTTTCTGGCTTCGGGAATTTTTTAAGTGGTTTTTTTAATTTTCTAGGTTTATTACATTTGTAATTGGATTCCAGAAAAGTTTTTAAAGACTTTTTAAAGCAAAGTTTAAGTGTATTTTCACTTTTTAAAGCAAATTTTAAATGTATTTTCATACTTCGAATTGCACATAAGGAAGACACTTAAAATTTTATGTCTCATGCAGTAGGTTCAGTATTCGGGAAAGTACAATAGACACTCTCATTAAGATTTTTTTAAAGTCTCAAATAAAGTTTAAAGACGATATTTGCAGTATTAGTATGTGATTATTTAATTGTAAATCTAGCTTTTACAATTATAATTAATTTTCACATATATTATGCCCATATAGAATGTGAGGATGACATAAAGATATATCCCTTATAGTTGTGAACTTTCTAGGGTACTAATGAGAATGTAGTCACCAAAACGGACTTTCAAGTCAATAATTTGGATTGTTCTACTCACATGTTAGGGATGTCTATGGCCTTATGTTTGGTTATTCTGTCCAAAGGTGTTGGCCTTATATAGGGTTTTGAAATGTTTATAAAGGTATTAGATGGAGGAAGGTTATTACTTAAATGATCTATTCACCCAAAGGTGGTAGTGTCATAAGAGTTAATGGTTTGTACTTTGATCACTTTTATGTGAGGGTCTAATTACATATATTATGTATTTAGCCCAAAAGTGTTTCATAATATATGTGATCGGATTCTCAATAGAAATACTGCTTTAATACATTAAATATCACGATTATCCTGCATTTATATTGATCTTAACATTGTATTTTGTAACATCCCGTCCCCTATTAAGGGTGAGAACCTAGATTTCAAATGGAGAGAATAGCAATGTGAGAGTTAGGGAAAAATTTTGCATTTCATGCCTAGCAACCTGTTAGCATATATGTATGTGAATTTGAATCTTCGCACATACAAAACTAAGTGTACATGCATTCATTGACAACTTTTGGGTATGATTGTTGTGAATGTTTTGGAAGGATTCTAGTTAAGATCATTTTGAATCTTTTGGGTTTTTGGAGGATTCTAGTCCATGGAGTTTAGAAAATGGTTGGGTTTAAGTATTCTAGAATCAATTTTAGTGATTTTGCAGTATAGTATTTTCAATTGGATTCCTATTGGATGAGAATTTTTATACTTTGAGATCATATGACGTTAGAAAAGAGATGACAAGAAATTGAGTTATGATGCAAAGTAACCAAGTATTCTCGAGGTGTAAGCTTATGAATAAGCTAGATACATGCAAAAGGGTAAAGACTGAAAGAAGAAATTAGAAAGATTATGTACAAATGAAGTGTAAAGCTAAGTTAAATTAGACACATATGAATTATGAAATGAGAATGAGCGTAATATGTGTTCTAGAACAGATGCCCAGGATTGTCATTGAGCATGCATTGTACATAGTCTATTCTTACAATTGTGTATAAATAAATGTTTATACATGTGCAATTATTGATGAGTGTGCAATTTGTGTCTTGCATAAATGAGTTGTGCAGGTCAAGTATCCGCATTCAGGCGTTCCCAGAAGTTGAAAACAAATGCTAATCTGGAGAGTACTGTGAGTAGACCTAGATGGTCTCATTCCATTGTTTGCTTTGTTTGACTTTTTGATATTAATTGATTTTTGAATAATTATGTGAAAGTGTTTAACTGTGTTGGTTTCCGGACAGGAGGTCCGATGAATGTGTTGTATGAAAGAAATATTGAAATACTCATTGTATATGAATGAGATGAAATAAGTGTGCATAATACGATTGCTAAATGTCGATCCACAGTCTGATAACTAATGTGTTTTTGAATGTGCATTTTCATATGAATGAAAGAGTGATTCTCAACTTTAATGTTGAATGTCGGACTAAGGTCCGATGATATAGGAATGTGAGTGAATAGGAATATGCAAATATAATTGATGCATTCCATATCATGAATGCATGAAACATAATAGACGTTGTGACTAGAGTAGTCACCAATCAGAGTTTAAAGCTCAATGAGTGAAAATAAGCCTCGAGCTCAAAAGTGATTCAGAGCCTTAGGCTCAATGTTTAATGAGCCCTATAAGAGACAATTATCAATGAGCCCTATAAGGGACAGTTTAGGCACTCGTTCACAACAAAGTAACAAATAAAAAGTGGGTCTCATGTGTACTGCATATGCATAATATGAATGATCAAATTGCTGTGAATGTGAAATGTGAAATGATGTGAATGTGATTTGGTGTGTTATGTGACTGGGTGAGCCATCGATGATGGTCACTCATTGAGTTCGCAAAACTCACCCAAAATTTGCAATTATTTTTTAGGATCAGAAGAATACCCCGTTAGGCTAACGGGAGTATACCTAAAGCATTTAAGTGAAGGATAGAAGTTGGAATCAGTTTGCGTCTACATTGCATTTCTCTATCTTGTATTGAATTGTATATTCCACAAATTTTTGGATAAATTGGTATTCCGAAATGACTCAAGTGTATTGTAGTTGTAAATTGACTTAAATTGGTTATAGATTTTCGCATAATGTGTTTGTGATTCAAAAAAAAACTTTATACCAATTTCTGAATGATTGAGTACTTTAGCACGCCACCCTCGTGGGGCACGGACTCAGATATCACCCACGATATCGAGTTAGGGTCCTTGCAGGAGTGGGGTGCGACAATAAATATGTTACCCACCTTGATTTCCTTGCTTGAATCTTTGCTCAAAATGCCTCTACTCTTGCTCCTCTTGCCTCATTTGATTTCCTTTATCAAAGACAAAATTTTCATATCAATAGGAATTCAAATTGGAGAACCCACAAGACGTATTCACTAAAATTGATCCTAGAATCTTTAAACCCATACGTTTCTTAAGCTATCTAAATCAAAATCCTTTCAAAAATCCAAAGAGTAAAATCCAACTTACCTTGAATCTTCACCAAATGAAGAGTTTGTTAGCCCTAATGGAAGCTCTCATCATCTTCTACCTTTTTCCCTTCTTGAATAACTTCAAAATCACTCTTTAGGACTAAGAAAAATCAAAACCTAGCTTTTCTTCTTTCTTTCCTTTCTTCTCCACTGAACTCTCTTCTTTCTCTCTTCTCTTTGTTTCTTTTCTCCCGATTTCGTTTTTGCTTCTTCCTTAAAAAGCAAGCCATCACTTCTTATTTCAATTTTTCCATTAATGATTCTAAATTGTCCATTTTGCCCTTCCTTATATGCCTTGTATCTTTTATCCTTAAGTGGTCTTCCAAA
>JANKYF010000008.1:58041118-58056164 GCA_029829435.1 Erythroxylum hondense
AATTTCGAGATTAAAAAGTTAGATAACTAGTGAAAATATAAAATAAGTAAATAATTAATTACCCACGTTGAACAAAACAAACAAAACATCTTCTAGGATTTCTCTCCATCCATGAAGTTTGCACGAGAACCATTAATCCACAAAAACAAATAAATTCTTCCCCCACCTTAGATGTCGAACTTGCATATGTTATTTAACTCATAATTCTCAACCACAATCTATGACAAAATGAAATAGAAAGGACAAACATATTCAATATATGAAAATCTATATTTTCTCTATATATATATATATCTTTTCAACAAAAAATCTTAGCTATATGCCAACAAAATTACTTAAACATGATATCAAAAAATTGCATTTTCAAGCAGTTAAACTTTCAGGATTCTAGATTTATTGGTGATGTATATATGAAAAAGGTTGAAGTCAACATGAAACCCTTTTATGCCAAGTTTTGGGTCCTAAAGCTATTCAAAAACTAGTGTGAGAGCAAAATCATCAATCTCATGTCACCAATTACACGCACATTACCAATTTGTCGTATTTGTTTATATTGGTCTTTAGGTGCATGCACGCAATCAAAAAGCAGTTGATATAGGACAAAACCATTCATGAAGCGTAAAACATATATATATAAGTCATCACTAAAAGTAAAACTATTTTTGGTAAAAGTAAATTTGGGTGATGGACAATTGGAAATGGGCTTGAGTCATCGGGATGTCTCATGGAACACGGCCAAACCAAACCTGTTCGATCAGCAAAGTTTGAAAAGTATTCAACAATTCATGATCCCATCTGAGCATTTTCTTTGCTGTACAACATTTTTTAATCTCAAGGTGTATGGATTCTAGGTGTGTACGGAGAAAAGTCTTCCAATTGTCTTATCGGAAACCTCTTCGGTTCCATGTTTCCTAGTTGCAACCCAGATTCAACACCCAACAACTCCTCTTGTCTTGTAGTTGTGATGTCTAATTTTTACTTCTTTCTCCCCTTTAATCTACACATTTAAGAACTCTTGCAGTGTTATATTTTAATATTTCAGCTAGCTTTTGATCCTGTAGAGCCATCAGTTAGGCAACTTCGATATGGGAAATTGGTACTGTCACGAGACCTTGCATCCATGCACGTTTACACTTGTAATCATGGTTACGTATATGGTTAACTTAACCATAACTGACAATCGTCAAATTGTAAGAAAAAACAAAGATATTGTTAGTGTTAACGTGTATAGACACAGTCAAGTTCTGAAACTCAAACAAGGTACGTAAGTTTTATGTTCAAAGGTTCACGAATAACCTATCTAGTATTGTATTGGGAAGAAAGACTATTCAAAGAATTCGATAATTTAAGGCACTGGCTTTACTGAATATGTACTTCCAACGTTAACGCAACCTTTTCTAACTACAAGTGTTTGTTATACTTGTTTCACCTGGTGTGCTAATTCTGTTGTTTAGTGTTAATGACTACAGGGGATGTGCTGATGTGCATATCCTTGTTTAGTTGAAAATTGGAATCAATACTAAAACTAATGAATCACAAGAAGCGGTGCTAAGTGTAAAGTGGCGAGTGAATATTAATTGGAGGGGTGGTTCAAAATCAAAGCAAGATGAGCAGCCTTTTCCTGACCTTGCCGCATGCAGCAGGTGAAGTAAAATACCTGGAAAAGTAGGTTCCAAAATGTTTGTTTAAACAAGGCAAGGCCTTTGGTTTGTAGGAAGTAATTCTAAAGCAGATTGCTTTTTCCTGTAGGAACGTCTAATCCTGGTACAAATGTATAATCAAAGGCTGCTTTTGAATTTGATAGGGTTTGCTTTCCATGCACTTCTTCTGCAGACAAATATTTTCAAATTGGAAAACCTTTTTTTCCACCGCGGTCAGTCAAAATTTTCCTCCAAAAGAAAATTTCTGCTTTCGGTGAAGAAGCCTATGCATTGGCGTTTCGGTGGCCAATGCATGCTTCATTATTCTTGGCAATACTTTTACTTCAATTAACAAAAAAGAAATCTACACAATTTACCCACAAGTGTTATTTTAAATCATTGGATCTATCAAAAATAACTTTTTTATTAAATATAAATAAGGCTGTATATTATCAAATTTTATCAAACCCCGCAGTTCGGCATCACTTCCGCGTCGTATCGGAAATAATCCTCCATATAATGCAGGCACCATAGCTTTCACAAGAAACCTTTTTACATTTGTTTTTGCCTATAGGATGTTATGTTGTTGTATTAGGGGCCGAATTGTCAACTTCTTGTCACATTTCTGATTCTATTTTCGTGCCAAAAGGACAAGGAGCGACAAGTACCACGCAAATATAGCAAAAATGACTTCAAAGCTATAATACTAATTTCCTACAAATGCCCATGATCGGAGGGACGAGGGTAATTAAAGGAATCAGATTCTTTATGCGATTTAACCGCAAGCAAATTGCAGATTATGTAGACATACTGTCAGGCGTTGAATATGAAAATTCCCTCTTTACCCCTTACAATCCAACGATCAATAACAAGCCACCGTGAATTTCAACGGCTGGGATTTCCCCATTACTAAATTTGGACAAGGAAGACTCTTCACGGAGACCGCAGTTGGCCAAAATGCAATGTTTAATGGAATCTAACTGCCCGAACAAATATCTGACTGTTGCCCGTACCCTCACTTACCTACTGACACGGTCAGCCTTGGGCAGCTCCAAACTCCAATACAGTGACTTTCTATCTCTAACATACATCTTAAATCCCTCTCTCTAGACCGTCCCTAAAGAGGGTACTTAAAGATACGAACTTTTTTCCCATTTATCTATCGACTGAAAGAGCCACCACTTCTCATTGGAGGAGGTGGCTCAAATTAGTGGCCTTAGAGCGCCGTCTCCGATGAACGGGAGGTGAAGTTGCTAACTCCCTCCTGAGCAGAGTTGGGCGCCAAAAAATGGGTCAGGGTCTGAGTTGTGTTGCTAAGCAAGATAATGGATTCTTCAGTGCTGTGCAGCTTGGTGACTTGGACACTGTAAAGGCCATGCTTGAGAGAGACCCTTCTCTTTTGCTTCATTCCACTTATGATATCCAATCTCCACTTCATATTGCTGCTGCAAATGGCCAGATCGAGGTGGGGGTTCTTGACCTTTGCCCCCCTTTTTTGAGTGAATTTTTGGTGTTTCACTACTTTTCCGTTTGTTTATTGTTGTTTCTGGAGGTCTAAAGACTGGACCTTTCGTGAGACTATGGATGACACTTGACGAATCTTTTGGTCTTTGGATGGCTTTTAGATTTTATCTTTTCTTTTGGAGCGATCTGTGGATCCAGACACTGTAAATCGACACAAGCAGGTAAGTTACGCGCTAATGTTAAGTTTATGTTACGGAAAATTGTTTGATCTCCTAGTCTACATCTTTTTTATTTGCTTAAACATGTCGGTATAAATCTGATTATTGTTGGCAAATGTTGTAGACTCCACTTATGTTGGCTGCCATGCACGGTAAAAGTGGCTGTTTGAAGAAGCTGATCGACGCTGGAGCAAATGTATACAAAAAAATCTATTATGGCCTTCTTCAATTTTCGTAGGCTCCAGTTGATTGTTCTTTGGATTTTTGAATAAAGGCACTGATCATGCTTCTCTTTGTGCTGATCAGATCTTGAAATTTGATTCAATTCATGGTAGAACTTGCTTGCACCACGCTGCCTACTATGGCCATTCTGATTCTCTTGGAGCTATTCTTTCTGCTGCCCAATCTAGTCCTGTGGCTGTTTCTTGGTAAACCGGGTTTCATTCTTGAAGTTGATTAATTCCCCTAAATATGAATGACGTTTCTTGTGATTTCTGTATATTTACTAAATTGAAACCGAATCCAGGGGATATGCACGGTTTGTCAATATTAGAGATAGTAAAGGAGCGACACCATTGCATTTAGCAGCTAGTCAAAGACGGCCCGAATGTGTTCGTATCTTGTTAGACAACGGCGCACTAGTTTGTGCTTCAACAGGCGGATATGGGTAATGGTTATGTCAATTGGCTGCTCATATCTTCTCCATCTCTTTGATCTTTTGTCGTAATTATTGTTCTTTATGTATATTCATGCAGGTTCCCAGGTAGCACTCCTCTTCATCTGGCAGCCAGGGGTGGATCTCTTGATTGCATCCGTGAGTTGCTGGCGTGGGGTGCAGATCGTCTTCAAAGAGATGCTTCTGGGTATATCCTGTTTATTTATTTGAAAATTTGGCTTGACCATAAAAATTGGATTACAGAAGACAAGCTATTCATAACTATCCTATTTAGAATTTTCATTACTTGTTTCTTTGTTAGTAATTGGGACCGTACTGGTTAGGGATAGTATTCAGTGGAAATTGAAATTTTTCTCAGGGTTTGATTTTTGTCACTTGCCTATATACGTTAATGTTGTCGTCTCATGATGTTTCAGAACAATAAATCTGCTAATAACTGAAGAACCTTCTCACTTTCTTTTGAAAGTCCTTTCTTATATCCCTTGTCCCATCAGAGATAAGTGGTATATTGATCATCATGTTGAGCAAATAAGAAATTCATGGCTTGTCACTTAGTAGCTATTGGTGGATGTATTCTTCTTTTCTTCAGGGCTTATGATGACTCTTACTATTCAAGTTTGTTTTTGTTGCTGGATGTTAACTTATTTGCATGCATATGCAGAAGAATACCGTACACGGTTGCTGTAAAGCATAAACATTTAGTGTGTGCAGCCCTCCTAAATCCCTCATCAGCAGAGCCTCTTGTCTGGCCATCACCCTTAAAATTCATCAGCGAGCTGAATGCAGAGGCAAGAGCTATACTAGAATGTGCCTTAATGGAGGCTAACAGGGAGAGGGAGAAAAAAATCTTGAAAGGAACTAGTTATTCGTTGCCACCAACTTCAGATTCTGAGGTTGCTGCAGATGATGATATGTCTCAGGTAAATCTTTTTCTCTCTTTATCAGGATGGTGATTAACCTCTTTTTTCATCCTGGTTCTATTTTGTTTGCCATATTGTGATGATCCATGCTTGATTTTTTGAGTTCTCATCATACTATGGTCCCGATCATCTTCAAAACTTTGATTATTTCATTCTATCATAATCAATCATAGGCCCTGACATTTTTATTTTCCCTTTTAAGCTACTTGATTCCTTGTCTGTCAATCTCTCAGTTTCCGAGCGAGATTGTCTGGTGTCATTGAAATCATTCTAAAAAGAGCTTCTACTCGAATCGCCTTGAATTGTGGAACTAATGTACGTTGTGAATTATTTTGTGCAGGCAAGTGAGACAGAAATATGCTGCATATGCTTTGAACAAGTTTGTACAATTGAAGTTCAAGAATGTGGCCATCAGATGTGTGCACATTGCACATTAGCTCTCTGTTGCCATAATAAGCCCAATCCTACAACTGCTATTGTAACACCTCCAGTTTGCCCATTCTGTCGAAGTACAATTGCTCGCCTCGCGGTTGCTAAAGTTAAGAATTCTGATGACACTGATCAGGACACTGGAGATGTTGGAGATATTGGTTCCCCAAAGCTTAGAAAGGCCAGGAAGTCACGGAACTTTAGCGAGGGAAGCAGTAGCTTCAAGGGCTTATCAGCAATGGGTTCATTTGGGAAAATGGGTGGCCGTGGCTCAGGAAGAATTGCTGCTGATAATGAGTGGGTAGATAAGCCTTGATAAAACTTGGTAGCATTTGGCAATCAATGATTCCGTTTAGCAATCAATGATTCCTATACTGGTAACGAGAAAAGGAAGGTACAGAGCATCAAGGAATCAATGTCGGTGCTGGACCCAGTTGGTATATACATAATATATAGATAGAGGTCCATTTGGTAATGTAGATTTGGGAAATAAGAAAGAAAAAAGACGTGAGTTGCAGGTTTTGGGTTGGTAAACTGATAATGTGGTTGATGTGGGTTCTTTTTGTGATATTTGCTTACTTAAGATTGAAGGAGCATTGATTATTACTTTGAGGGTCTGTAAGTTACCTTGATCTTTATATAAGAGCAAAATTCTTTCCTTCATCAATGTAAACAAAAAGGTTCTGTAACTGTAATGGCTTCTTCCTGCAACACTTCTTTCAAGTTATTACCATGCTGTAGATCTTAAAAGAGTCGAGCACCTGATCTAAGTCTGCAGAAATGTTAGTGCATCGTGTAATGTCATTGGAGCTTCTGCACTACTTCCTCACAATTATTTGGCATGGTCTTCTGAAACTGAAACAATAAAACGTTAAGGAAGCAAAGCAGTATGTGTTTACTGTAAAGATAAATAAAGAAAAGGCTGGCACTGTCACGTGAGAGTGTCTCCAATGGCTAAATAAATAATTTAACACAGTAATATGAACATGAATGTGGACACGTGGGTGGGATGTTGGTTGGGACCCGCAAATGCAAAACACAAACGCAGGCACACCAAACTTGAGTGGGGACCGCATGTTCGTAATTCTTATAAGAGATACGGTCCGGTCTTTGATCTTTGGATGATGAAATTGAACGCGTTACGGTTATTGGAATGCCCTTTTCTTCTTCTCCAATTTCCTTGAGTTAACTTAATTTACATATTTATTTGTTTTTCTTTTCGGGTTTCAGTTCATTAAACTGACACACTCCAGCTTTCTTCTCTTTTTTGTCTTTAGTCGACTGTCGACAACTGAATGGCTATTTGATCTGACAATATGTGCGCCCTGCTTTGATAATTGTTTTCACTTGGGAATTAAAAATAAAATGCCACTCCATAATTTCAACTGAAAACCCAATATGACGTTCCGTAAATGTGTTTTTGACAAATTTGTCCTTCCCTGTAATATTGGACAACTATTATGTAATTTGATCCAGATAAAGGTAGTAAAATGACCCAATAAATTATCTAAATTAATGGGTCAAAATTCGGGAGAAAAATAGATCTCGATTAGTATGGATCGGATCTATATCGAGCTTGTGATACGGAAGTACGATATAGAAGTTATATGTGAAGGCTAAAATCTCATGCAGTTGTTTATGTAATTTATAAACATACGAAACCTCTAACCCGTTAAGAATGTTTACGTCTTAAAAAAATATAAAAAGGGGTTAATCGAGTATCTGTGAACATTTTATGTGAAGGTCTCGGGAGATTGAAACTCGTTTTGGCGTCGAAAATTGTTTCAGAAAATTAGATTGAACTAAAATCAGGTTTGTTTTTAACCCCTTCATGAACAATCCGGGACACGTAATAAGATATATCTTACATGTTACACATGGTATCAGAAAGGTTACATGATCGGGTTACCGGAAACAAAGTTTCTTAGCTTTCATTCATTATAGTTTTCATCAATTTTTTATTTGTTTTTTAGTTTTTCTGCGGATATGATTACGTAAAAGTAGTATACACAACGCTAGCTATGAAAAATGGGTCAAAAACAAGCCAAAAGGAACAAAAAAGAGATTCCAAGATCACCAGAAATTGCCTTCCCAGTCAGAGGGCGATAGCACCGTCAGGCACGTGCACTACATCCAACCACGTGGCTCCGCAACGTGTCGAGCTGTGTGAGGTGTGTGCAGAAGGTTGAGGTTAGCGCATGCGTTGCATGTGCCAACCACATCCATCCCTGTGGCTTCACAGGGTGACGAGCCACGCACCTCACGCTACCCGACACCCCGCAAGTGTAGACGAGCTGGCCCATGTGATGCATGCACTAGCTCCTTGTCCCAACACATGGACAGACGAGATGAGTTGCACGGGTGTCCCATGACCACGTGCAGGGTGACATTTGTTGACGTCAATGCTACAGCGATGCTGACATCATCACCTTAAAAAAAGAAAAATTTACAAAATTCCCGTAAGGGTGCCTCGAGTCCTTTTGGGTTAGTTTTCGAGTCATGGAATTTTTTTAAGCGATTTTTTAATTTTTCTATATTATTACATTGGTAATTGGATTTCGGAAAAGCTTTTAAAGCTAATTTTGAGATTTTTATACTCTAAACTGCACATAAAGGAGATACTTAAGTTTTCGTGTCTCGTGTGGTAGTTTGGTATTCGAAAAAATACGATGGTCACTCTCATTGAGATTTGTTTAAAAAAAAATCTCAAATAAAGTTTAAAGATAATGTTTTTAGTATCAGTATGTGATCATTTAATTGTGAATTTAGTTTTTACAGTTATAATCGATTTTTACATACATTATGCCATATAAAATGTGAGGATGACATAAAGATGTATCTCTTGTGTTTGTGGTCTTTTTGGATATTGGTAAGATTGTAGTCACCACAGTGGCCTTTCATGCCAGTATTTAGATTGTACCGTGTGCATGTTTGGGGATGTCTCTGATCTCATGCTTGGTTATTCTATTCACAGGTGTTGACCTCATATGAGATTTTGAGATGTACATGAAGGCATTAGATGGAGGTAAGTCATTGTTTAAATGATCTATTTACCCACAGGTGGTAGTGTCATAAGAGATGATAGTTTGTACTTTGATGGCTTTTATGTGGAGGTCTAATTGCATATATTATGTATTCAACCCACAGGTTTTTCATAATATGTGTGATCGGATTCTCTGTATAGATATTGTTATCGTTGTTATCCTGCATTTAAACAGATTTTTACATTGTCTTTTTTATCTTGTAATCACCTATTGTCACGTTTGAGACCTTAAATGGTTTCAATTTCAAGATGTGGAAGAAAGATGTGGAGTTTGCACTGGGGATGGTTGAAATTAGTATGATGATGCACATCGAGAGACCTTTTTTACTTACTAATATTAGCTCAAAAGTTGATAAAGCAATTATGGCAATTTGGGAGCGGTCAAATAGGATGTGCTATTTGACTATCAAGAGATCGACCCCAGATCATCTACTGAGTGAATTATCGAATACGATCATAGCAAGGAGTTTGTGGATGGCATTTCCTAGAGATACAAGGTGTTTCTCATATGGAGCAGAGCAATTTGATCAAGAAGCTATTCTCCATGAAGTATACAGGAGAAGGAGGCGTTCGAGAGTACATTATCAGGATGGTTCACCTTCAAACTAGGCTGAAAGGACTTGATCTACCAATTCCTGATAACCTCATAATGTATCAGGCACTAAAAACTCTCCTTTGAGAGTTTGAGATGTTGGCTAGCTATGCTTGCAGTTGCCAAAGGTAAGAGGAAGGCTAAGCCCTAACAGCCTAAAGGTAAGGATAAGAAATCTAAGCCCTCTCTGAAGATTCAAATTGGACAGTCTAGCATTGTTAAAGGGCCACATGACCTAAAGGGTATGAGGTGGTTTTTCTATAAGAAGAAGGGGCATAGGAAGGTTGATTGTGAGAAGTATAAGTTGTGGAAGGTTAAGCGGAAATTGACTCCTCAACCTATATGATTCATGAATCCAATGTAGCTATAACTGCATCAAGTTTTTAGTGGATAGATAGTAGAACTTCTAACCACGTTACTTCCACAATGCACGAGTTCAGATCTAAGAGAAGGTTGACTAAAGGAGAGGAGAAGCTAATGGTTAGCAACAATGAGGAGGTGAATGTTTTGTATGTGGGAGATGTAGGTTTGAACCTCGATATGAGGTTTGTATTAGTTTTGCGAGACACATTTTATATGCCATCTTTTAGACAGAACTTGTCTCTGTATCAATTTTGGATAAAGAAGGTTGTCATTTTGTATTTGATACTTCAGTTGTAAATATTTCTATCAATACAAGATATATCGGAACTGCCTTTTTATCCTACGGATTGTATAGAATGTGTCTTACTCCTAATGAAATGCATGTCTCTTCTTATCTTGCCGAACCTGTTACTAGAAAGAGAGCCTTCATAAAGGAAACATTGTACATGTTGTGGCGTAAATGTCTTCGTCACATTTCCAGGGAGCGGGTTGAGAGATTGATAAAGGATAACATTGTCTCAACTATGGACTATAGTGATCTAGAAACATCTATCGATTGTTGTAGGGGCAAGGTGACCAAACTAAAAAAGGGGTCAACTCGTATTTCTGGTTTATTGGACCTCATACATACAAACGTTAGTGGTCTCTATACTGTTATGTTATGCCATGCGACATATTTTTTGAAATTTATAGACGGTTATTCCCTCTATGGTTATATGTTCTTGCTTAAGGAAAAGTTTGAAGTTCTTGATCAGTTCAAGATCTTTAAGATTGAGATTGAGAACTAGTTGAAAAAATCAATAAAGATTGTCAGATCTAACAAGGAAGGGGAATACTATGGCAGACATGGAGTTGGAGGACAAGAAAAGGGTTCGTTTGCCAGATATTTGGAATCAGTTGGGATAGTGGCTCAGTTCACTATGCCAAGTAGTCCTGAGCAAAATGATGTGACCGAAAGGTACAATTGCACCCTAAAGGACATGATGAGATCAATGCAGAGAAGGACTAATTTACCTTAATATTTTTGGGGCGAAGCCATCAAGACAACATTGTATATCTTGAATAGAGTCCCAAGTAAGTCAGTATCCAAGACGCCTTTTGAACTTTGAAAAGGATGGAAGCCAAGCCTTACGCACATTCGTGTCTGGGACTGCCCTGTTGAGGTAAGGTTATATAATCCTTATGAGAGCAAATTGCAACCTTGTTCCACTCCTTGTTATTTGGAAGGTTATCCCGATCACTCTAAGGGCTACGGATTTTACTGCAGAGAAGGAGGGGCAGAATAGTAGAATTGCAGACGGCTAAGTTTATAGAATATGATGTCTATAATGAGGGAGCGTCATCACATCCTTCAAGAGATAGCAGGATGGATACTGCAACTATTTCATATCCACTTCTCATATAGTCAGGTCCAATGGATGTAGGTCCAAGTACTATGCTTATGTAAACATAGAAACCTATACCTATTTGGGAAGAGATTTCTGAGGTACAAGAACCTATGTAGTTGCGCCTATCCACAGAGAGAGGTGACTTATTATCTCACTAGATTATATAGTCTATTTGGATGAGCAATACTATGACATAGGACATGTGGTAGATTTAGTTACTTTTACAGAAGTCGTTTCTGGACCCTATGCTAATATGTGATGGGAAGAAATGAAGGATGAGATGCAGTCTATGAGATATAATAAGGGATGGGAGCTTGTTGATTTACCTCAACATTACAAGCTTGTCATATTTAAGACCAAGAAGGACATATAGGGTCAAGTTGAGTGGTTTTAAGGTGCGTTTGATTACTAGGAGATTCACTCAGAGAGAAGGAGTTGACTTCAATGTTACCTTCTTTCCTGTATCCTCGACGGATGCATTTAGAGTGATGATGGCAATAGTAGCTCCTTATGACATAGAGCTACATCATATGGACATTAAAACCACTTTCCTAAATGGTGACCTTTATGAGGAGGTCTATATGGACCAACCTGAAGGGTTTCAGGATCAAGATGCAACTGACAAAGTTTGTAAGTTGACTAAATCAATATATGGTCTGAAATAAGCTTCCAAACAATGGTACCTAAAGTTTGATGAGGTTTTGACCTCATTCAACTTTGTAGAAACACAAAGTTGAAAGATGTTTATACTATAAGGTCAAGGAGAGCAAAGTTATCTTTCTATTACTATACATGTATGATATCTTACTCACGTCAAATAATTTGACCATGTTGTATGAGGTAAAACAACTTTTGGCCAAATACTTTGACATGAAGGATTTAGGTGAAGCATCTTTTATCCTCGATATGTAGATTCATCGGGACAGATGTCAACACTTATTGAGCCTCTCACAAAGAGCATACATTGAGCGAGTACTACAAAGGATTAATGTGCTTGACTATAAACTTGTTGTAGCACCTATCTCTCATGGTAAGAGATTATCTTTGGCACAGTGTCCAAAGAATGAAATTGATAGAGAGGCTATAAGGAATGTCCCATATTCTAGTGTAATTGGTAGCCTAATGTATGCCCAGATGTACACTAGACCGGACATTGCATTTTTTGTCAGACAGGGTCGATGTCTGGCTAACCCAGCTGTGGACCATTGGAATGCAGTTAAACGAGTGTTAAGATACCTAAAGGATACCAAGGATTATAAGTTGACATATAGGAAAGTCAACGATTTAAACCTCATAGGATATACATACTCCGATTTTACTATGTGTTCGGATGATCGTAACCACTTCAGGGTACATTTTTATATTGACAGATGATGTAGTATTGTGGAAGAGTGTCAAGCAGACACTGATAACTTCCTCGACCATGCATGTATAGTTTGTCGCATGTTATAAAGCTGCTATATAGGCGGTTTGGCTTAAAATTTTGATTTCTGAGTTGTCTGTGATAGATTTGATAGGTAAACCCATTCGGTTAAAATGTGATAATCTTGTTGCAGTATTATTCAGTAACAACAAGAAGAATATCACAAGGTCTAAGCATTTGGAGGTCAAGTACTTGACCATAACGGAGATGATTCAGAAGGGTGACGTTGAAGTGGAGCACATCAAGACTGAGAAGATATTAGCTTATTCATTGACTAAAGGACTTTGCTCACCAGTGTTTGTTAAACATGTATCCAATATGGGCATGTTAAAGTCCTTAGAAAATAGTAGTTAGGGATCATTGTATTTGCTTCTTAAAAATTTGTACTTGATTTATTATGACATTATTTATTAATATAGATAATTACCTTTTTATCCTCAGTAATAACTGTTCTTGTGTATAATCTAATACATATGAAAGCCTTAGATTTGTGTTGATCTTAAGCATTTTAAAGGTCATTGGGCAAATTTAAAGATTGACCTTGAGCTTATGTGATTTTGACATATACAGTTTAGTATGGATATCCATAAATTTAATATGACATAGGGGATATAAATTTGTAATCTATAAAGGTTCTCTAATGCAGTTTAGCATTTAGTTGGAGAACATAAAAATTTTCTCTAACACTATTTAGCATTCGGTGAGAGAGAACATGATTTCTCTGCTGCAATTTAGCAGATGTAGTTTAGTATAAAGTTGGAGAAATCGAGACCTACCAACAAAGATGATACGTTTTAGATCATACAGGTATCATCCTAGTTTATCACACTCAAATTTTCCATTCATGTTAGTAACGTATTAGATATTCATGATTATATTGGACCTGTATTACACATGACACATGTATTTGATATTTTTTGGTATCAAAAAGCTTGCAAGACAAAATATTGGACTTTCATTACCTTTGGATCACATGTTTGTAATTTAAAAAAAAAAAGGTAACAATATAGTAGTGCAACTTAACCGATTTTAAAACTTGTTTAAACTTGAATCAAAACTACAATTAATACTTGTCCAACGGAGAGCATGTTGTACAATTTTGTCCTTTCCTATAATATTGGACAACTATTAATTGTATTGTTCGATTTTTTCAATAACTTATTGGTTAAGTTATGTAATTTAATCTAGATAAAAGTAATGAAGTGGCTCAATAAATGATCTAAATTAATGAGTCGAAGTCTGGGAGAAAAATAGATTTCGATTAGTGAAGACCGAACTTATATCGAACTTGTGTTGAGGAAGCCTAATATGGAAGTTATATATAAAAGTTAAGATCTCCTGCAATTGCTTATATAATTCGTAAGCATATGGATCTTCTGACTCATTAAGAGTACTTATGTCTTAAAAAAACAGAAGAAAGACGTTAATTGCGTATCCGTGAACTTTTCCCGTCAAGGTTTCGGGAGATTGGAGCTCGTTTTGGCTTCAAAAATTGCTTTAGAAAATCAGATGAAACGAAATAAAGTATTTCACATATCCTTCGTTTTAACCCTTTCATGAATGATCCAGGACACGTAATAAGGTCTATTCTACGTGTTACAAAATGTATATCTACTCTCTTATAATTATGTCTTAAGAAAACTGTAGATAATCGCCTGTTCGTGAACGTTTTCCGTGAAGATCTCAAAAGATTAGAGCTCGTTTTGGTTTCGAAAGCTGCTTCAGAAATCAAATGGAACGAAATAAGGTATTTCATATTTTCTTCATTTTTTACCCTTTTATGAACAATTTGGGACATATAATAAGATCTATCTTACGTATTACAAAATGTATATCTACTCTCCAATTTACCATCTTCAACTTTTTTCAAATGTCTCAACAAAACCTTTGTAAGTTCCTAACCGTACAGCCAATCAAATAAAAACCGAGTTTGGAAGAAATTTACAACAGGTTCATACCAGGAATCAGGAAAGTTATTTTATTATAAATAAATAATCATTTATATTGTATAAAACTTGACACAACTCATTGTAAAGCATCACTCTCCATTTTTACACGTCAACTCTAATAAATTAAGAGAAGCACTAGCTACTTGACCATCAATTTGGAACTTTTGTTACACGCGGCAGAGGTAATAGAATGACTCACGATATGCCTAAAATTATAACCGATCAACAACGTTGTTGTCAATCTTCTAAAACGAAGAATTCTCAACCAGTCAAGGCCAAATCGCCATCATCTTAAATGCTTATTCCGTGTAGCAAAATATCTCTGAGAAAAAGGACAATTTTCCATGTTTACTAACGCAACAAGTGTTCCACCATAGTTTTCAATCAAAGTTGTTGGAGTCTCACATGTGTCTCCCAACGTGTCACGTATGATATAAGTCGAAAAGAAAGCAGTCTAGTCACAGGTTGGATGTATTTTACTTACAAAGTCGATTTCACAAGGAAAAGTATAACATCACCTGTTACTATCCAGCTTTCAGTTTTTTGCAATTACTTATACGCTAATGGTCCGATGTGGAAATCTAAAAATATCTGATTTCCGGGCGTGATCGGTTGAATGTTTCAAAAACGGAATGATAACTATATTTGGAATTGTACGAGCGACTGTATTAAGAAACAGTACGATCGCTTGCCTAGGGTTTAATAGAGTATTATGATAATTTCGGAGTACAGGTTAATTAATAACGAGTTCTTTCGACTTAAATGAAATTACAGGTTTCAACTATTTTTATATATGCGAGGTGGGTAATGTATTTATATTTTGAATTATGAGTAAATTATGTGAATTTGAAAAATCAAGAAAGAAAAACAAATATTTCTGAAAATATGTTTTCAAAGGATTGGAAAATAAATGCATTCATTCCTATGCATTTGATTGATAT